>JAJJWX010004626.1:0-55919 GCA_023529315.1 Papaver bracteatum
AACCAATCTATACCTTGCATCTTCAAGCACCAGATGTGCTTGCAATCGCCTCAACTCCAGTGCCTGTGCATTCCCTTGCAAGTTGCAACTTCACTCCGGTTCCATTCATCAGCATTCATTCCACCTCCATCTGAGGTACCTGAGCTACTGCCTTACTCTTCCTCTGAATCAACCATCTTCAGCCTTGTTGTCCTCTTAGTTGCAAGCACCCTCACCTGAAACTGTCGCTCCCAAGCTTGATAAACCACAGCAATGATAGTATCTCGTGAACTTCCAACAACACCCAAACCTTGGAATTCCATCATTCGGCTAACATCGCGCTAACCGCCGTTCTTCTCGTTACATGGATTCACTTTCAGAAAATTGCACTCTCTCCGTGTTGTTAATTTGAACGCCACTTTCCACTTTCTGTGATCGACAGCAATTCCTCCATTGTCTCAGCTCATCAATTTCTATTTTTCTTCCAATTTCTCGAACGTCACTGCAGCTTTTCTCTTCTCATTTTAGTGTACAATGATTGAGAAGCAAACTTCGATTTAGGTTTAGGAAATAGCTGTTGGGTTTGGATCCGGGTATGAATGTGGGTCTATGGGTTTGGGTTTCAACATCCATGGACATAACCCATCCATTTTACCAATTGATAACGACACTATGTTTCTGGATAAGGGCTACCCAGTTTGGCAGCCCCTTAACTTGAACTGTCCTTTATTTAGCACTCCTCTGAAAGAGTTTCCCTTTAACCGTGGCTGGGCTCCTGATAGTGCTCTCCTGTGAAATGACAATTATGTCCTTTTTGCCCAAATTTGGTGATTTCTTCTTCTTTTCCTCCGTGCGACTCCAGAGTACCTAATAACTCAAAAACACGCGTAAAATACATAATTTACTAGAAAAATAGCAAAGAAAGCATAAACTACTAGATAGTAAATTAGGTGTATTCTACACCTATCAGGCATGTAAACAGCATGAATATGACAAGGCTATGAATAATGGATACAAGAACCTTCTTAAGAGTGCATTGACAGGTATGTCACTAGATAGCTTGTCATACTGAATGACAAGACAAGTTTTAATTCGTATTTCTTAACGTAGCAGCTATACTCATTATGCAACAGTTGAACTTTGCTTCTTCATCTTCACATTCGTGTTCACACTCAATAGTCATAATTCTCTTCTCATTATTACAAATTTACAAGTAGTTGTAGTTGTTGAGATCAGTCTGAAAATAAAGGAAAAAGGCATGAGTGTCTATTCACGTGGCTTAGAAGGTAAAATTTCAGTTATAATGTGTTTTTTCCGCTTTTGAATCTCCTGGAAGGGCTGTTAAAAATACTGGATAATTTCCGCATTGCGCCAACACTAACTTGGAGAGGCCTTTCGTGTTTTTAGTTCATAAGTAGTGCAGGCTATTTATATAAACCGTATACTCAAAATATTTGGAGTTATCTGCAGCAATACCTAATTGAAGGTATTTGCCAAAAAAATACGTGTGTAATGACAAATGTGATCTTGGCATTTTTAGCATCGTTTTACAGACTGACATAGTTAGCTTTGCCATGTATATTTGTTTTGGTGTCCACCCTACCAAATTAAAGCTACTTTCGCACCCTAACACAATCTATATGGTGGAACTCATAACCAACACCTGTTCTTATGTATGCCCAAATGATAGAAGCAGATCAGGTGAAGCTATAAGATTCTTTGGAGAGAATGAATTCAACCAGATGCACATGCGGGACTCTTTGTGGGATCTATACTCCATGGAAATAATATTTATTTAGACATAAGTACTACAGGACTTGATGGTGGAAATAAAGAAAAAGTGCTGTGTAAAACTGAGCAGGAGAAACATTGCTTCCAATGAGGTATGGTTTTCTGAATTAAAATTGTCAAGTGCTACTTTGTTTGAAACTAACTCGAGTACTTTTTTTTTTGTTAAGTAAACTAACTTGAGTACGCTATTGTATTAACACACTATAATATGACATGACTAACAAAATATGCGCCCGACTATTATAGGCAGGACCAACTAACACGCTGATTTTAACTTTGGCACTATATCTGGGTTTGAATTTTCTCCACCACCGGGGCCGTAGGCCCCGACCCTATAGACAGGACCAACAAACACACTGATTTTAATGTGGGCACTATATCTGCCTTTAAATTTTCTCCACCGCCGGGGCCGTAAGCCCCGGTGTACGCGTGTCGTAACCACAACAAATTAATTAATACTTTACTACCTAATTAACAAGTAATATAGGGTAGTCAAGGTCGATCCCACGAGAAGCAAGAGATTCTAGTTGTAAAATTGTCACAAAAAGGGGGGTATTGGTTGTAAAATTTATAAAGCAAAAGAAATAAACAAAGTAATTAAAAGTATAAGTTGAAATCAATGAGAGAAAGTAGATCAAGGAATCCTTCTTCGCTGCAAAACAATGATTAAAGTTATGTTCTTTCCCACTTGTTATTAGTCATAGATTATCACCAACCGTAGGTATAGCAGCTAGATCAGTGCTAACCCCAAAATCCCTAATTTCACCGGATACGGAAGTTCTCGCCTACCGGATTCTATTCACCAAACCACCTAGTAGTAGATCACCCAAGATGTAATTTAGTTAAACGCATTAAGATTCATGAATTTATTAGGTTGATATTAGTAGTTAAACTCTTAGATCAAGGTCCACTTGCTAACGTTGTTTTTACACACAATTGCTCCACGGAATCCCTCCGCAAGGTCTTGTGTTTTCTACTTATGTAAATAGTCAAGAAACGATTACTTATCCCCTAACTTTTACTAGCTTTAGCTTAATTAACAAATCAATTTAGTTGGCCACCCAAACGACCTATCAATCAAACATAAACATTAATATTAGCAAAAACAATCGATAATCATATGAAAAACTTCAAAGTAGAATTGAAACAAAACTCAAATCAAATATTAAGAACTAGGAATTCATCCTCAATCAATAAGAAAATTAGCTACTCATAATTCGGAGTTGACACAATAATAATAATAATTAAGGAAGAAAGAAAAACTTATTGCAAAGATGATGGTTGCTCCTTCCTCCAATCCTTGTGCACTTTAACTCCTTCTCCAAAGTAGATGTGTGTAAAAAGTTGTAGAGAACTCCTCTATTTATAGGCTTCAATACTCTCCATGTCGTTGTAGGAAAAGATTCCTCATTCCATAAGAACACCACTTTCCCAAATTGAGCCATATTCCAAATTCTAGTCCAATTCTCCAAAACTTCCAAGTTTTCATCCAATTCCCACTTCTAAGTCTTCACACACATGAGAGAAGTCCATCCAAAATTCTGCATTTTTGCTCACCGGAAAACTGTGTTTTTGGCCGGAAGTTGGCCGGGATGTCGTCGCCGATTACCTGAAATTTCTGTCGTCGAGAGAATATTCGACAGAATATTCCGTTGGTCAACCATTAAGACTAACTGTCAAAGCAGTCAAACCGTCAGTCAATCCGTTAGTTGACTAGGTCAAAGAGGATTACTGAGTCAGAACCCAATCAGCGAGCTAACTCAGCTGACTGGTCTTGGTTGGCTATCTTACCCCTGCCAAGTGCTATGCACGGCCAAGATGGCCGTGCACTGCAACTGTCACCCAGCCATCATGGCTGTACACTGCAACTTCCCACTCAATTTAGTTCAGAACCAAGCCCTAAATCCACCACCATCATTTCCATTCCATTGCAAGAACTCCACCATCTTTCTTTTGCTTCTCTGCTCACACAAAGACCAACTCCTCAATGCAGCTCCATTCATTCCATTCACACACCCATCAATACACACATCACCACCTCGACTCATGTGCACAACCGCATTTGAATCTCCACCATTCTCTTCAATTCAGTGCACTGACCCATGTCAACAACACCATTACCCCTATTGACATAACACCACATCAACTGCCCTTTTTCACAAATTTAATAAACTTCAACTTTCTTCTTAATCTCTGATCTCTCCTGCGACTTCAACCCTTCTTACACAGCCACAACTGCAACACAGCCCCTTTGCTTTTCTCTAGCCTTCAGTTCCTTGGCTACAACCACCAATTCCCTTTGCAACTCATCCCCAAACTTAGCCAAACCAGCACCTGCAATCTGCAGAACTTTAGCTCCCATTTTCTGCAGTTCAGACCTGCAACATAACACCATTAACCATCCTGCAATGCAGCTTCTCTCAAATGTAGCACCACAAGTTTGAAAATCTCCATCTCTACTCCTTTATTTGCACTGCATAACCTGTATCCTCACTTTCATCTAAACTGTGAAGTATTCACAGTTCAATATTTCTTTCATGCTTTCCTGCAACATTAGCAATGCAGACCACCCTCCTGAATCCACACAAATCATCCTTGAACCCATTAGCTCACACAACAATCATCCCTGTGGTTCAGCTGCAATTCCAGTGCTTCACAACAAGGCCCAACTTAAACTCATTGCACCTTTAACAGTTGCTCTGCATTGCATAAGCCACACCACCATTATCTCAAGCCACTCCTTCCCTGTAATTATTCCTTCACCATCTCCTTTCCATTGCCTCAAACCACAGCTGTAGCTCAATTGTGCTTCTCCAACTCTATCACAGCTAGCTTCAGTTATATGCAGCATTCAACCAAGACCCCTTTCTACTGGCTAGAAGCTTCAAATCACCAGCATCAAACAATTCAGAGCTAAGAACCCTAATTCTCAAGAACCCCCATTCCAGTATCAATCCCTGAGTTTGACCTCAGATTCATAAATCCACCAATTACCACAAAAACCCCATCTCTGCTGCTCAAGAACACCACCAATTTCCTCCATGAACACAACATAACTCCTCCCCTGCTGAACCCATCTCTCCATTCAACATCATCATCACCATCTTTCTGACTGATTCATCAAAACCCTAACCCTAACTTCTTCTTCCTCTCTGTACCGCAACAGTCATACAATCATCTCCCAGCAAACCCTTGATTATCTCCAAGAACGACCATCACAACTCTCAATTTCCATTACTGATCTTCTTCTCTTTTAATTCTCCAGCTCTCAATTTCAGCAACAGCTGATGTTGTTTTCTCAATTTCAGAGAAATTAGAGAAATGTGATGAATGAGAGGAGTAAATCATTCGATTTAGGGTTCGATAACTTGGGTGGATGGTTACACCCCAGCTCAATGGCTACCCAAGGATATTTACACCTGCTCATGAATGATAAGGGATACCCGGATGGAAGCCCCTTAACCACAGCTTGTCTGTCTTTAATACTCTTCTGAGAGAGTTGCCCTTTAACCGTGGCTCGTCTCCCGATAGTGTCTTCCTGTGAAATGACAATCCTGCCCTTTTGCTCAATTTGGGTGATTTCTTCTTCTTTTCCTCCGTGCGACTCCAGAGTACCTAATAACTCAAAAACACGCGTAAAATACAGAATTTACTAGAAAAAATAGAAAAGAAAGCATAAACTCTTAGATAGTAAATTAGGTGTATTCTACACCTATCACCCGGCCCCTTACGGTTACTACGATCCAACTAATTAAACCTACTGTGAACCGACTAACTAACACACTATAATATGACACGACTAATGTTAATATGTTAATATTTTTTGTTATTAATCTCTACTATTATTAATCTCTTAATCTATATATAAGCGTCGAACAACTTATTAAAATTCGACAAGAGGTTGAGCGTCGGCCGTAGGCCGGCGTGATACCTAGTCCTTATTAAAAGGAAATGTGGTGGTTATGTCGTGGATAAAGACCACCGTAGGATTCGCGATCCTGCGGCCTGTATATATCGTCGGAGGGGGATATATCGTGTGCGTACGATCGTGACATATAATTTTGGGCGGCCAGGATGATGCCTTGTCCCGGCCTAATAACAGAGAACGATCTTTCCTTATTAAAATAGGAGTGCGAAAGAGATTGGCTTATTAAAATTGGGCATCTTCTCTCTCGGTTTCTTCTCCTCCTCCTGGTTCTCACTGTGAATTCTAGACCTATGAAATTTCCATGATTTGTTTAACAGGTAAGTAAACGAGAATCCCAGCTATGAATTAGATTTCTCTCTATCGTCTTTACTTTCGACATTCAATTTTTTTGTGTTTATAATTTTGCGACTGAAGCTCCAGATGTTTAACAGGTAAGTAAACGAGAATCCCAGCTATGAATTAGATTTCTCTCTGTTGTCTTTACTTTCGATATTAAATTTTTTTGTGTTTGTAATTTTGCGACTGAAGCTCCAGATGATAATGGTAAAATTGGAGTTAGGGTTTCTTTGATATTTTTTGTTGAACAAATTGAATGGATGGGTTTGTGTTGGAATTATTTCAGAGTAAACATCGAGGAATTAAAGTGGTTTTGATTGAAGTAGGCTTGGGTTTGTCTCGAATCAACAGTTCAGAGAAGATGATAATGGTAAAATTGGATTTAGGGTTTTTGATGAAATTAAGATTTGATTTAAAATTGGATGTGGCTATCAAATTTAAAATTGGAGTTTGGGTTTGTTGTTCAAGAAATTGGTTTACAGGGAATTATGTCTGGATCGATTTACAGGGAAGATTGTGAATTTTTAATTTCTTGCCGGATTTGTTGGTAGTCTATTATTCAACTATTGAATACATATTAGTTTGTTTCTCATTGGTTTTTCACTCTTCAGAGTTTCCTAGGGTTATCAGCGTAAGCTTTCTCTGCTTCTAATTCGATTTTTTTTCTTCACTTTTTGGTATATTCTCATTGATCAAAGGCTAAAAATCCTTGGGATTTTGCAGGTTTAGAGAATCAATCAAGTCCGGCAATGGAAAGATTGCCTTCTCAGATAAATTGCAACTCTTTGTGTTTGTCTGGGACATTCCTAATCGTCGGATATTCAAAAAAAGAAAAAAAAAACTTCTCCGATATTTTGTCAATATCCTCCATTAAACAAACCCGTGATTGTAGGTAACTCCAGTGGAACTTCTTTAATTGAATCTCTCAAATTCGAATTCAAGAGCCTCCTAATCGATATTCTCAAAACGTATAGAACGTGAAGTTTTTGGTGAGATTTAACTCTGATTCTCTCTTTCATTGTAATCCTATGTAAACTCTCAGGGTAATAAAGAATCAGGTCAAGGGTTTAGGGGTGGTTAAGAAAGAGCAGGTAGGACTCCCTTTCATCACAACTTTATTTTTTATTCTCCCTTTTTGTAGTTTTGTAGTTGTTGTAAGTTTTGATATTTTTTTATGAGTTTTATGATTTGATGATGAATTATAGCTTGAAGGATTAATTCTCCAAGAAGGGAGCATTCCAGGTGAACACTTCGAATTTTGACATCCCTGTGGAGATTCCTTATGGTGGTTACTATAGATTTAGTTGGCTTGGATATCTTCGTAAATTTGGTTTTAATTACTTCCTTTGTATTGATTGTTGGCCATATGAAATTTAGTGATCTAATGAATTCCACTCATCTCTGAAGGCTATATTTATTAGCATCGATGTTTAATGTTTGCATCCTCCACGTTGTCTCGCAGGTCGAGTATTCAACTCATTATATGTAGTTCAGCACGCATCTTATTCTCACGAATCGTGTTTGGCACGGGGATCTCGGTATATAATTTTAGCTGAGATGCCTTATCTTGGCTACTATTGCTAACCCTGTTCTGTCTATCTTCTCGGGGATTTGGGGTTAGCAGAAGTTGCCAAGGCTAGACAACTTAGTGGCCATCACCTATAAAATCAAAAGAGTGATGAGTATATGTAATGTAGGGTATATAATATTGGGTACTTTATTATGTGGTGGTGATGTGTTCTGTAGCTGGCATTCAAACTACTTGAAATCAAACCATTGCATTAACCAAGCTGTTGGTGCTAATCCATAAGTGGCTGAAGGTACTGAAATTTAAAGGTGTTCCTCACGTTGTGATGTTACACACTTGCAAGTGATGTAGGAGTTTGCTGGGGATGGTGGTAAAGGTAGTTAGTTACGAGATGTTGTCTTACGAGACGTAGTTAGGTGCTGAAATTCACCCTCTTATCTTATTCGTCGCAGGAAATTACGAGACGTTGTCTCTTCACAGAACGAGTAGGTATTAAAATTTATTAGTTTTTCCGTTTGTAGTTTGATTAATTAGTGTCAAGCATGTCTTTTTCTTCCTTTTACAAGAAACTATTGTATACGTGTCGTAACCACAACAAATTAATTAATACTTTACTACCTATTTAATAAGTAATAAAGGGTAGTCAAGGTCGATCCCACGAGGAGCACGAGATTCTAGTTGTAAATTTGTCACACAAAGGGGGGTATTGATTAAGAATTTGAGAAAGTAAATAAAATAAACAAAGCACTTAAAAGGAAATCAATAAGAGAGATTAGATCAAGGAATCCTTCTTCGCTGCAAAACAATGATTAAAGTTATGTTCTTTTCCACTTGTTATTAGTCATGGATTATCACCAACCGTAGGTATAGCAGGTTCGCTTAGCTAACCCCAAAATTCCTTATTTCACCGAGTAATAAGTCTGCTTAGTTATCGGATTCTATTCAAAAGAACCACCTTGAGGTTCGCTTACAAGATGTAATTCCCCGAATGCATTAAGATTTATGAACTTAGGTTTAGTACTAGTAGTTAGACTCAGTTCGCTTGGTCTACTTTCTAGCGTTGTTTTCACACACAATTGCTCCACGGAATCCCTCCGCAAGGTCTTGTGTTTTCTACTTGTGTAAAGAGTCAAGAAACTATTACGTATTCCCTAACTTTCACTAGCTTTAGATTAAATTAACAAGTCAATTTAGCGTGCACTCCAAACAACCTATCAATCAATCATAAACATTAATATTAGTAAAAACAAACGATAATCATATGAAAAACTTCAAAGTAGAATTGAAACAAAACTCAAATCAAATATTAAGAACTAGGAATTCATCCTCAATCAATAAGAAAATTAGCTACTCATAATTTGGAGTTCACACAATAATAATAATAATTAAGGAAGAAAGAAAAACTTATTGAAAAGATGATGGTTGCTCCTTCCTCCAATCCTTGTGCACTTTAACTCCTTCTCAAAAGTAGATGTGTGTGAAAAGTTGTAGAGAACTCTTTTATTTATAGGCTTCAATACTCTCCATGTCTTTGTAGGAAAAGAATCCTCATTCCAAATGAACACCACTTTCCCAAATTGAGCCTTATTCCAATTTCTAGTCCAATTCTCCAAAACTTCCAAGTTTTCATCCAATTCCCAATTCTAAGTCTTCACACACATGAGAGAAGTCCACCCAAAATTCTGTATTTTTGCTCGCCGGAAAACTGTGTTTTTGGCCGGAAGTTGGCCGGAATTTGTTGTCGTCGGCCACCTGAAAATTCTGTCCCGGTCAAAGAATATTCCGTCAGTCCACTGTCAGGACTAACGGTCAAAAATGTAAAACCGTCAGTCAATCCGTTAGTTGACTAGGTCAAAGAGGGGAGTCAGCTGGCGAGTTAGCTTCTGAGTGGTCTGAGTTGGCTGATTCACTGATCTGGACCGGTCGTCGGACTCGTTATGGATCGGTCTGGAACGGTTGTCGCCGGTACCGAGTTGACTCGCCGAAGGGGAGAATCGGCCGAGTTCCGGCTGTTTACAGGGCAATTCCGGCCATAATTTCAGGCCTCAATTCTTTTCTTCTCCTGTTACACACCTAACATACATCTAGTTTCTTTAAAACACACTTTCTTTAAAACACACTTTATTTACTTCATGTGTAGCAGCAGCAAATCATCACAAGCTCCAACCCATTTCTTGAGTCTGAAAGATCACAGGACAAAACCCATCTACTGAATTCCAACCACAATTTTTAAACCAGCAGGTGCTTGAATTTCTTCTCCTCCTGCTCTGGAATTCTGACCTTCCGTCTCAAATTGCTTTACAACATACCAATTTCTCTGTTCAGCTTCAAGGTTTCACAGCACAAATCCATTGAGCACCATAATTCATCATCGCTGCAGCAAGAGATCACCCATTATACCCCAATTTCAATTTCTTCATCTTTGTTCTTCAAACAGATTCAACCCGTCTCCATTCATAACCACAAACCCTAACTCTGTAATTTTACCTCTCAACAAAGTGACAGATCTCCCACCAACAAGATACACCCATTAACCCTGAAAACCCATTTCATTGTTGAACCAATTTGAACAACATCGCCATACCCCTCAAGAACACCAACAAATCCAGTCAAAACCCGTTTTCGATTGAATCTGTTGCCTCCAAATCGCCACCATACTTCGATATAACCTCATACCATTCCATCAGAACTTCAAGCAGAGCAGGTTCACTTATTCGATTCAGAAACCCATCTCCTCTTCTCTCGATTTGTCGGAAATCATCTCGATGCGCAGCTTTTCTCTCAATTTCAGAGACGAGTGAATGAGACATAATATCTCGATGCTAGGGTTTAAGAATAATTGGCTGGGTCTTGGATCCGGGTCTGGTTTACGGGTTCGGGTCCGGGTTTTGACCACTCCTGATTTGGCTACTATAGCCAACCTTCCTTTGGATAAGGGCTATCCAGTGATAATAACATCCACTGCTGAGTGATAAGGGGTACCCTGAATGAGAGCCCCTTAACCATAGCTGGGCTCCAGATAGTGCTCGCCCTATGAAATGACGATTTTTCCCTTTTTGTCCAATTTGGGTGATTTCTCCTTCTTTTCGTCTGTGTGACTCTAGAGTACCTAATAACTCAAAAACACACGTAAAATACATAATTTACAAGAGAAAATAGCAAAGAAAGCCTAACTACTTAGATAGTAAATTAGGTGTATTCTGCACCTATCAACTATCGAGTGAAAAAAGAACACAACACTGGTGTATTCTTTTAGGGACAAGCAGGAAGGGATATTATATTCGTCTGTCCGTATCTGCTTATTAATATGGAAGTTCATTCCTTCCTCAGCTGATATATTTGTGTTTCTAAAGAATAATGTTCTGAAAGAAGGTATGGATGTTTCGTTAGTCTTTATTGCTTTAAGTTAATAAGGTTTGATTCATAGATAATCATGTTGTTATCTCCTTTGAAAAGCAGCTAAAGTTATTTTTTACAGGTGGTTTCTACCATTGGCGTTGCAATTCTCTTGCTATGGACCATGTAAGGTATTTTTTTTTTCATAAGGTCTGAATTTCGTTTTGGTTTTAAATTTATTTCATCCTTCATGGACGTTTTGAAACTCCTAAAATCATTGCATTAGGGTCTATTGTTCGCATATAAATCCTTTGCAGCTGATAATGGTTGCCTCGATCTTTACTTTTTATCGAATGTTTTGGTTAAACAAAATTGAAGTTCAGTAAGCCAGAACTGCGCGAACAATAATAAGTTGACCTTTCATGCGTCAAAGGTTCGCTCTGGAATCATATGCAAGAATTTGTCAAAGTTATCGATATGGTAGATCCATAACACAAATTCGCATTCAAATTTTCGGCATCAAGTATGGCAAGGTAAACATGTACTAATTCAAATACATGCATGCATATGCTAATTATTATTAGAAAATTCTTGAATCTAACAGATTTTAGATGATAGAATATTTCAATTCTTGGGGATTGACTACTAAGATACATGTGATATAATAGATGTTTGCTGTTTTAAAAGGCCTAAGTGGCTTTAGTTTGCTCCTTGATGTTTGCTATTTTCTGAAAATGTAAATTATTGAAAGTGGTATCTTTGTTGAAGATGTTTAGTGGCTGCAACTTAATACGACTGAAAGACTTGCAGTTGTGAATCCTAAATATTGCTGATACTTTCGCGTATACAAGTACATGTATTGGCACTTTTTTGTTTATAATTTTGTAGGTTTATGGCTCATAATGTACGATGCGCAACAGTTTAATCCGATAATCAAGGTAATGTTTCCCTTGGGTTTAATTAATTGTAAATTTTTATACAGTCTCATAGAACAATATAGAGTTGGTACAAACTTCTGTATTTTGGGTTCTGATGTTTTAGTGGTTTTGAAATTTTAAGCTTTTCTCATGTTTTTGGTGACGAGGGAATTTCTAGGATTAGTGTTTAGTTGGATGTATTATCCCCTGGGTTTTTAACTTACTAGAGTTCTTTTGATTTGTAGTGTACAATTCCTCAAAAGGAAGTCGCGCTTACATGCTGCGAAGAGGTTGTTGTGGTATCACTTTTCACAGTAATAATAAAAATAATATAATTAACAAGGTTATTCGGTTTGCAATCTTGGTTTTTTTTCTCCCTAATCCAACTAACAATTATCATAGATGGGTTGTAGTTTGCTCACTCAGTCTCCTTCATATGAATTTATTTTTAATTGGTAATCCTACATGTCTGGGTGTTCTTGAAATTGTGTCTTAGTGTATCTACAGGAAGAATTGTATGTACTAAACTTCAAGGCTCAACAAACAGCAACCAAAGGTAACCTTAAGAGCAATAAAAATAGTGTTCCTTTAATGAAGTAACAACTCATATTTGAATAACTGATTCATGGTATGGCTTATCTTCGCCTAATATCGTATCTTCTAAATTTGGTTTTCTTGGCTCTTTGTTTTCTAGCAACTATTTTGTTTGAATTCTTTATCCCTCACCCTTTTATCGTATTTGATTGCAGGAATTAATGTGGAATCAAAGAGGCTTGTTTCGAGTTCTCAAGCCAAGTCATCTATGGGTACAAAGGTACTCAAGTATAATCTTCTCCCTATTTTTTTGTTATTTTCTGTATGCTATTTGATTGCACATTTATTTCTAGATATCCAATATTTTCTATGCGTTCTTGCATATCTTTATTTTTGTGTACAGAGGTTTATCTTATCCTGTGTGGTTCTGAAAATTGATACTAAAGTCTGCTACATTCAGATGATTATCCGGAATAAGTCAAAGTTCATGACATTGGTTGTGTTTACGATAGAGTTTTCTCAATTGTGGATTGCTGAGATTATGATGAGAGTTCTCAAAAAAAAAAAATATCTGATATTTGTTTACTTAGTTAGTGATCGTTAGGTATAACTGCTACTTTACTGTTTCTTTTTCACATGGAGTGAGCTTCGTTGTAATTGCATGATAGTTGGTTCTATATCTACACTCTCAGTTCTTAAGAAGGTCACTGAAAACTCCAGCAAATAATAATTTAAGAAAGGAGATCCCACCATTTTCCAGAGAACTAATGTGTGGAACAGCCAGATTGGTGAAGGCACAAATGGGTAAATCTATTTTCTTTATTGCTTTGAGAGGCTTGATGATCTGTTTCGAAAAGACAGGTCTTTTAGATAGCTTTGGTCCGTAACAAACATTGAAACCTATACATACACAACACAACTATTCCCTTCAGATGGTGAAGGATAGCAGTCATGGTGTTTAGGGAAGTAAAAAATATATAGGATTTAATGTGATGATTTGTGTTGAACACGCTAATGTGAGTGTGTGTAAGTAATTGCTTAATTATAGTTAAGTGAATTATCCATGTTGCTGTTATTCATTACTTGAAGTTAACTGTATGATAAGTTTCTTTTGAGTTTTCGCTATAAATTGGTTTTGTGATTTTGTGTTTACTGTAAACAAGAAAGTTTTATGTTTTTGTGCAGGATTTCCAATACAGGCTTCTTGAGCATGGAATAGATGGAAAATACTAACATTGAGGTACTCATACAAGTAGTAGTGGATAAGTAGTTTTTGAAGTTGTTGTGGAGGTTCCAATGGGTGTTACAGGTCCACCGGATGTTTACAAGGGTTTAGTTTGTGAATAGGGAAGAAGAAAATGCTGATGCCATAAATTGTGGCTGATTCGAGGGGTGTAGGCGAATTTAATTAAGGTTCGGAGATTAAAGAAGCGGGAGTCTATGGTTTGAATCGAATATCAAGTTGGCAGTAAGATGGTGCTGTTTTGGGTGATATTTAGGCCGTTTTTCAGCACATGAATACAAATGAGGATAATAATGATATAAACTTATTCCATGTCATTTTTATATTCTGAATAGAAAACTAAGAAACTTGATGATGCAGATTTAATTGAACAAGTACCGGACCTGTGGAAGCTTCTATTCTCCCCCAAGGTACACAATGACAGACTAGACTCTTTAGTTAGTATAATATGATTGAACTTAGTCTCTGTTATTTCTAGCATCCTTTGTTTCAAGATTTGACATTTTTTTACTTTTTCTAGCAAGGATCGAATCTCTAACTTTAACAGTTCTTTCATACTGTTTTCGCTTTAATAATTTTGTGGTGCAAGCGTTTACTTGCATTGTTCTTTGATGTAATGATGTCAGCGTGTCGGGAGACGTGTGCTGGTGTCGGGGTTGTTGTCATTGTGGTTGTGCATGAGGCATATTCCCTAGGGCACTTCATCCCCAATTAAGATGCATCTTAGGACATCAGTGCTGATGGTGGTGGTACTGGTAAGATTAGTGTAAGGTTTTGAAAATTATATGCATGTTTTTCTGTTGTTTGAAATAGTGTCTTTGTGAAATCGATTTGGTTTGCTGCAATTTACAGTATAAATTAAAAGGTGCGCATCTTATAAATTTGGTCATTTTTTTTTGTCTTTTTTACAATGAGGATGTGTTGGCATTATAGATACTTTCTTTAGGTAAAGATTCTGAAGAAGTGTTAACAGTAGTTTAAAACATGCAGAGCGTACTGATTGATGCATAATCACCGCTGCATCCCGGTTTTGGGATACAATAGAGGAAGGATTGATACAAGCTAGATAGGCCAATGTCAAATTAAGATGACCTTTATTTATATTGTGTGAACTTCATTTGTCGGTTCTTGAGAATGTATTCTAGAGATAACTTGATATTCTTTGTGCCTTCTTTGGCAGCATGGGCAGTATTTTTCATTGAACTGTGTCTTCACTTTGGTAGTGTTTACGATCTCTTCATGACTTCAGTATTTTTCATTGAACTATATCTTCAACCTTGTAGAACTATATAATACTTTTTTATAGTTCTTCAGCATTTCTTCAGAAAATCTTATGCCTTTAATTTTTCATTGAACTGTATCTTTTTTGTTACGATCTCTTCGTGCAATAATTAAGCCTTATATGAGAATGCATGACAAACGGACTAGCATGCACTAAAAAAATATTTTGTTACGATATTTTAAGTAAAGAGAGAGTGCAAAATTTAAGTTGCAGGTCTTTGTTGAAACGTAATATATTTATGCTCCACCATTTGGGTGCTATTATGTTTGGGTAGATTCACAAAAGCAGTGGTGTTGTTATTCCTTTAGATTATGGATTCTGACATATTTAATTTCTTAATTTCTTTCAGAATAGAGTTTTATGGTTTGAACCGTTTATTAATGAATACGAGTCTGTGGCAAAATGGTAGTGCGTCTGATATCAAGTCAGAAGATAGTGTGTTCAATTCACACCATATTCAGTCCCTTTTGGTTACCGTTCGGTTATTTGCATTGTTAACTTACAAGTAGTAATTTCAAGTACCACAGATAAGAGCAACTGAATTGCGCAAGTACTGTAACCATTGAATTGCGCAAGTATTGTAATCAGTCAACTAAGCTTCTATAAACATCAAGGTAAGATTGTTAATGGTAGTATTGTGTAATTTTTGCTCTCGAAAAATTATTGTTAATGGTAGTATTTTAAGATTGCCAACCCCGAAGTCCTTTATTGTTTGATGGTGAGAATAAGGCTATGAAATTGAAGCAGATTTCCTCCTACAAGGAATTTCACTGGAAGTTGTGTTAGAAGAAGAAAGGCGGGTTTTGGAGTCGTGGGTAAGACGCTGATGTTGGAGTTGGGACCACATGACTCTGATATTACGTAGGAGTAGGAGACGACATCATCATTCTGTTGCTGCAAGTACTGCTTTTGTTGCCACATGTAGAGACGATGTAGTAACTTTTGCATTACTTTCTTATTGTTGTGAATGGAGGTTTCAGTGAGCCAAGTTGCAGGAATAGATATTGTGATTGCACATGAGAATTAAGCAAAGCTGGTTACATCGATATTAACCAGGAGAAGAAAAGTAAAGCTGGTGGGTCAATATTGCATTTCAACTGGCAAAGATGAGAAGAGCTGCAAGGGACGATTAAGTGATTCAACAAACAAAAAAATGTGCAGTTTCACAGGTGCAACAAAATACGGGTGTACTGTGGTCATTTTAGAAGCTTCGATTCTCAATTTGGTACTTCTATCGTTCTTCTAATTCCCACTACTATGATCCAACTAATTAAACACACTATTGTGACCTGACTAACTAACACACCATAATATGACACGCCCAATTAAATATTGGGACTGGCTAATTAAATATGAACCCGACTATTATAGAAAGGACCAACTAACACCCTAATTTAAATGTGCGCATTACATCTTCCTTTAAATTTTCTCCACCGCCGGGGCCGTAGGCCCCAGCCCTTTCCGACTACTATGATCCAACTAATTAAACACACTACTGTGACCCGACAAACTAATACACTATAATATGACACGACCAACTAAATATTGGGATCGTTCTACTATGACCCGACTAACTAAATATGGTGCCGACTATTATAGACATGACCAACTGACACACTAATTCAAATGTAGCACAACATCTGCTTTTAAATTATCATTAGCGTTTGTTCAATAGCTAAACAAAAGGAAGAAGATGAATTTATAAAACATGCGACTTTGATTATATGGGATGATGTGCCGATGCATCATAGGCATTGTATTGAGGCGGTAAACAGCTTGCTCCAGGATATTCATGAAAATAAGAAAGATAACTTGGAGGTGTGACTGTTGTTATGGGAGGAGACTTCAGGCAGACTTTGCCAGTGATACCGAATGGTGGCCGGGCAGAAATAGTGGGGGCGTGCATCCAGAGATCTTATTTATGGGATGATATAAAGGTTTTGACACTCACCAAGAATATGCGGCTGGATATGCAAGAACCGGAAAATCGGGCGTACGCGGATTTCCTACTCAAGGTAATTATCTTTGCTGTCTCTCCGTACATCTTAGATTCGGTTAATTGGTGATAGTACCTCAGGTATAACCATGATAGATTATAGTTGGAAATTAGCTTATATTAACACAACTGATTTGACTTCTTATCTTATTTTACGTTTTGCAGGTCGGTTCCAAACCAGTCGACAAAGTTGATCTGCCATCGGTTGTGAACATATGTAAAAACAGAAAAGAGCTAATAACAAAGATCTATCCCAGCCTTACAAAAACACAAATCTGGAGAGGGGATGAGGAGTGTTACGAACAAGTTTCAGAGGAGGAACTAACTAACAGAATGATTCTCACGGCACGCAATGATGATGCTAATGAAATTAATATCGAGGCACTTAATTTTTTTGGACGGAGATACACACACATATCTAGCAGTTGATAAGTTGACTCCCGAAGAAAGTGGTAGGATACCACCTATAAGCAATGAATTTCTGCAAAACCTAAACCTCTAGGAATGCCTTTATTCAAACTACAACTCAAAGTTGGGTGTCCGATAATTATGATGCGAAATCTCGCTCCCTCGGAGGGACTTTACAATGGAACAAGGCTGTTGGTGACGCACTTCGGGAAGTATCTTATACAAGCAAAAATTCTGACGGGAAAGAAGAGAAATATCGGTGAAAAAGTGATGTTGCCTAGGATATCATTCCAGCCCAATATTTCAGAGTTGAACATAAATATGCTGAGACGCCAGTTTCCGATTCGATTGGCGTATGCAATGACGATCAACAAATCTCAAGGACAGTCGGTGCAACACGTTGGCATTGACTTGAAGACACCTGTGTTTTGTCACGGCTAACTCTACGTTGCTTTGTCAAGGTGCACCGCTTCAAGACGAATAACTGTGCTACCCAAAGATAAATTAGACGGTTTAAAAGAAACTAATGTCATCTTCCAGGATGTTTTGTTGTGATTTATTAAACAAATGAACAATAAACAAAACTCTAAAAAAGTTGAGGGATTTGTCTTAGTATTTTCGGTTAAAGTTCAATTCTATTATTATTTAGTTATTAAATATTTAATTAATATAAAATTTAGATACTGAATAATTAAGTTAATCTCCATATTATATCTTTTTCGTTGGATTATATTATATTTTTCTTTTTTGTTGGATTATATTATAGTGGTTATGTCCGGGACAAAGACGACAGTAGGATTTGGGGAGTAATTCGTACCCGCAAGATTTTGTTTACTTTTTTTCTGAGCCCCTGAAAAAAAAAATGGCTGATGGAGTAATTCTCGGCCGTTTAGATGTGATCCCGTGGCTGAGATTATGTTAGGTCCATGCACCGAAAAAGAGATTAAGCGACCAGTTCTATTAGAATCGTGAAATCTCCTCCGGGTTTCTTACTTCTGCTTTGCTCTTGGTTCTCGGAGATTCTCTGCCGCTCGAGGTTGATCACCACCATCATCTCCTTCTTTATCTTCTTGCATTGAATCTCCACCATCTTCCAGTTTGCATCAATAGCAAAGTACCCACCAACACAATATGACGAGAATCAATCGAGCCGAACCCCACCACCACCATATCCATCGCCACCATCAACAAAAATCGATCACTGCAATTCGACAAAATTCAGAAAGAAGAATAATTGATGCAGATTTCCTTTTCGAACCCTAATTTTGGGTTTCATTCTTTTCAGATAAACAAAAAATTCACAAAGAAGAATGATTCACAAAGATTTCCTTTCTGAACCCTAATTTTGGGTTTAATTCTTTTCAGATTAATAATTGAATCAGGTAATTATTTATATCTTCTTCGAAGATTCGTTGTAGGTAATTTATTATATAGTCTCAGGTAATTCATTGCTTAGATTATGTTTTCTCGCTCCATACAAACTTAACCAATAGAAACCAATTTGATTTATTTTTTTTGGTTTTCAGGAACTTTAACAAGCTGCTGAAGATATTCAATGAATCCGATGAAAATTGGATAGGCAGAGTTTTGAATCTCTGATTATTTTTTATAAACTGCATGATATGAACTCAATTCCAAAATTGGGTTTCTCACGATTATCTCTATTTTCACGATTTTCTCTTCCTATTATCCTTTTTCTGTTGTTGGTTTATTTTTGTTTTTGATTAAACATAAAGACTGATATTTTTGTATTTATTTTTTGCAGTGGGTGATCATAAAAGAACCATGAGGTAATTGATTATGTGTCACTGATACTATGAATCAGGTAAGTTCTACTAGAGATTAATTATCAATTCATATAATTTAGGGTTGGTGTCATGGAGATGAGTTAGAATTATTGGTGTTTGGTCTCATAGAGTGATTCAGTAATGGTGATTTGGGATTGGCAGTTGGAGTGATGATGAGTTAGAATTATTGGTGTTGGGTGTAATGGAGTGATTCTGTAATGTTGATTTAGAATTGGCAGTTGTGGTTCTGCTTAGATTTATTGGAGCTGAGACGCATATTTGCTCTTTCTTGAAGAAAATGTAAGTTATACAAAGACTGATCATGTTTTCAGAATTATTGGACCTGGGGGAGGTATGTTTTATGATTATTATCAGGAGAAATTATATGAACTTGATGTTATGCATTTAAATTTTTTTATAAATCATGAAATATTGGTCTAAGGCTAGGGTTTATTTTGCAACTTTTGGTTTGGATATTTTTCTCATGGAATTAACTTTAGATTTTTATAGAGAACAATGGAAGTAATCTTGATATGTTGTAGCACGAAAGGTGTTCCACTATCACGCCTATTCAGCATCCTAAAAAAAGGAATCAGATAAATGGCTGAAAAACAGCACCCAGTGCTCAATGAACTAAAATTTAAAATATCATATGACTACTTATACCTTGGTCATATGATCTGAAAGTGATTATCCTATAATTATTGATAGAAGATGTTTGGGGTTTTTTGTTTGCCATTGAGACATGTCAAGTTCATGAACCTTCAATGGTAATCCATCTCCCATATGATATTTTTTTAGTCATAATTTTTCATATCTATATGCAAAAGAAAGTTGTAATCTCTTAGTCATATTATTAAATTTGGTGAACTGATATTTATCTGCATTTGCAATTTTTTTCAGAGAGCGAGAGAGCATGCATGATGGAGTCACCATAGATACTGCATAAACAGCTATCTACTACTTTGGCCATTACCCTTCTTGAGGACTGAATGATGCTCTGAAGGTAATTACTTCTGTCACTGATTTTTGACATGAACATGTCCCAACATACATGTTCACACCATGAATAACATTATGTTTGACTTTGCAGTTTCAATTCATTGTTAATTCTGCTCATGTATTTGTATACCCCTCTTGCAGTTCATCCCATTATAATTAAGCTTGGCAAACCTTCTTCATGTATCACTGGAATCAAACCAAATAAATTTGAGGTAGCGTGAAATTAACACAGGAAAAAATTGTTTATTAACTGTTGTATACTTATAGATAGATGATGTTCTTTATCGTGTGGAACTGATGTGAATAAGAAATTTCTTTCGGCTTGGTATATCATATGTACTTCATGATGAAAACTCTCTAGATGGTGATAATGACATGGATAGTTTGCAAATGAATAATGGTGATAATATGATGCTTTCACTGGTCATTTTAATCAATTAAACATGTGAACGAAACCCTCTCATATAGTTAGCAAATCAATTAGTAAGTATATGGTAAATTAGAAAAGAAATGAGAGGGAAAGAATAGTACCGAAGATATATTATCGTGGCATAAAGATGAAACAGTTGAGAATATCAGCATATTAAGACTAAATCACTATATACAATTCTAAGGTTATCCAAACCCCGGCTAATTTGAGGTATCCTTCAACCCATCTCATGTCTTCACAGTGCAATGTGACCCCATAAAATTATCAGTAGCAACATGCATATGCTACTTTCACTGTATAAGTCTTACATTGGTCATAGAGCAGAGGAGATATATGTATACAGGCCTTTGCCTGTTGGTCAAAATCGTAAGCATAATCGGTGATGGTAGTTTGTCACACCTGCTATGATCTTTTATGAATCTCAAGTTGGCTGGTGGAGGCTTATTGCCACTGAAGAGGTATCAATATGTCAAGAAGTTGATTTACAAATATTGGCTGTTAACATCCTTTGCAGCAGATAATTTTATCAGCCTTTTGTGTTTGGAAGTATCGTTTACCAATTTTAGAGTACAATTTTGAATTACGAATATTGTTGGCTCAATTCATCATGGATTTACAGTTGATTCCAATACTTTCATGCCTAGGATTATATATTTACAGTTGCAATGTTTACATCGCAGACTTCCACATCTAAACGAACAATAGCAGCAATCGGAGCATAAAGTTAAGAGCTAAAAGTAATGCTAAAGTTAGAGATTAGTCTACAACAATTAATGATGCCGGGTTGGCATCCTGAATGTTGGTACCATCCTAATCGTATTAGTTCGTTTTATCCACAAAGGACCTTAATTGAAGATGTAAGTCAGGCTCAATGACTTTGTCGACGGACAAGCACAATTTCATGCAATTGCGTCAGCCATTGGGACCGAGGAAGCAAATTCAGACGTTAGCAACCTGCCTTTATGCCGATTTGTCTTCTTAAAATTGATTAGAATAAATTCTAAAGGGGTTATGTAGGTATTCATTACAGGTTGGTGGCAGCGTGTTAAGACTTGGAGAATCGCATTCGGAAATATAGAGATATATAAAATATTTGTACCTCCCTTCGCCTTGATGGCGTCTCTAATTACATATTTTCCGAATCAGTTGTTGGATTTCCTTTTTGGGAAGAAGAAATTACACATCAAATTGGGCATTAGCAAAAGCCTATCCTTCTAAGGTTTGATTCTATTATGCTGCTTGCTTTTGGTTTTAGAGTATCTTAAGGCACTTGATTGTTTTCTGCCCCAAACGCTTTTTATGCAATTCATACAATTAGTGATTCGACACCCAGCAAAATTCGACACCCAGCAATTTTTTTTTAATAATTTACCTTTTCGAAAGGAATTTGTTAGATAATTTAATATCGCGCAACATAGGCGTAGGCTAGCTTAATGTGGCGTTGGGTTGTCAAGAGGTGTAGAGGAACTTCTCAGTTCTTCCGTTTTATCATTTTCTTTGGTTTTGCTTTGTTTTGTTTTCTCTCCTCTGTTTGGAGGTTAGGCCTAGCCCCTCTCCTTCTCTTTTTTTGTGATCCAATAAAAATTAAAGCCACTTGGCTTTTCTGGAAAAAATAAAAAAAGTGATTCGAATTGGTTATAGCTCTCCATTTGTTCTCTTGACACTCCAAGAAAATTTAAATTTTCAGAGCTTATGCTTCTTTTTAAAGCCCCATTGATGAAATCTCAACCACTCTTAGAAGTATCATTTGTGTTTCCTTGCATCAAATGGATTATGAATATTTTTAAATATATAATACAATCGTGTATATTGGATAAAATATCAGATTTAGCTCATATTTTTGTTTGGACTGTTCAATAAAGAATCCCCTCGAGAACTCCTGAGATGAATGCAATGTTCTTCATCTGGGATATCTGCCAAGACAACTGATAACTTTAAAGGTGATGCCAAGGTTGTCACGACAGTGGCAAAGTGCAACCGAGGAATGCATCATCAAGGATCGGGAGATAAGCATACCAGTAACCAGGAGTGCATTAGCAAAGGTACTGCTTTGATTAATAATAAGAAATACATTCATTTAGTGCCATGTTTGACATTTTAGAATAGTTTTTTTTTTGGTAAGTCCAAAATGTATTAAAGAATAACAGAGATTACAAAACAAAGAGAGAAGTAATAAAAGAGGTCACAGCAACCCCAAAAACTTACTTCTCACTTGAAACGAAAATAAGATACATTTGGTAATTCAATAGACAAGATGAAATCAGGCCTATTATCATAACTAATACCTTCACCTTCCGCTAGTAATAAATATGCGAAAATATCGCAGTTAGGAAGAATCGATCCCGCGACCTTAAACTTGTACGCTTCTGGTTTGACCAACTGTACTGTCTTCAACTTGTACATTTTAGAATTTTTTAGAATAGTTTGGAATTGATTGATACTTGCATTTTTTTTTTGGTAAGTCAAAAATTGTATTAATGAATATCAAGAAATTACAACGAGAATACCATACATGAGATCCAAAGATACCTTAAACTTATAAATTATCTGAACCTGTAATAAGATACATTAGGAATTTCTAAAGAATTTAGAAAATAAGGTCTCTCATCATAATTTAGTCCTTCCCCATGTCTAAGAAGACAACCTCTTTTTGCCATTGAGTCCGCAGCAAAATTCGTTTCACGGTAACAATGGACGAAGCGTATTGAATCATATTGTTGATTGATTCTTCTCCACCTTTCCTTAGCAAACCAAGGGACCATGCTGTTTGACAAAGCCTGAATTGCGCTCAAAGAGTCTGAGCGCACCAAAATTTTCCTATAAGCCCAATTCAAAGCCCACTCCAAGCCCACAATTACTGCATATAATTTTGCCAGAAAGTTGTTTGTTGTGCCTAAACCGATGCTCATAGCCCCATAAATTTATATTCATGGTCACGAGCAACCACCCCTGCCCCTGCATTTCCCGGGTTACCCCTTGCTGCACCGTCACAGCACAAGAGTAATTCATGTGTCTCAGGCGGAAACCAAAAGTATTCAACTGGCTGAGTTATCTTAACCTGTCTATGCTTCACACGGAAGAAATTCAGAATCTCCAAGTCTGAGGAGGTATTGAACATGTTGCTCTTTAAACATGCAGAGAAATGAAACATATAGTTGAACACTCTTAGTTTGAAGAAATGAATTGGGACCGACTTATTTTGAAAATATCCCAGATTTCTTGTCTTCCATAATTATGAATGCACTACCATGATGCCAAGTAGCCACAGATCTTTGATAATTCTACTTCTTCCTTTAGCCGCTTTGTAAGCATGAACTACATCATAGTTAGGAGAGAGTTTAAAAATACCTGAAATCCACTTCCAAATTTCAGTTGTATAAGTACAGGTCCATAGAATATGACGTAATGATTTTTCATCAGCTTTGCACAAGTAACATCTGTTTACTAGCTCCACTTTAAATCTGCTTTTAATTTTGTCTGAATTAGCACATGCCTCTCTTGTCAGCTTCCAGTTTTGTGCCGCCAGCTTTGGGTGAATGATAGGTGTAGAATTCACCTAATTTACTATCTAGTAGTTTATGCTTTCTTTGCTATTTTTCTTGTAAATTATGTATTTTACGTGTGTTTTTGAGCTATTAGTTACTCTGGAGTCACACATACGAAAAGTAGGAGAAATCACCAAAATTGAGCAAAAGGGCAAAATTTTCTTTTCATAGGACGAGCACTATCTGAAGCCCGGTAATGGTTAAGGGGCAACTATTCTTGGAGGTGTACTAAACACAAACCATCTAAGGTTAAGGGGTTGTCATTTGGGGTACCCCTTATCAATTGTTAGAGTTGTAAATATCCTGGGTGGCTGCATACAAGGTGGGTGCAAATAACCGCCCCACATATAAACCTAATTGGATCGACTTTCTCTCATTTGATTCATCATTCACCTGAAGTTGGGTAAACAGCAGCCGATGCTACTGAAATTGAGAAAGGGGAAAATGGAAAGCTGCTGAGAGCCAGAAACCGAGAGATTGTACTGAGATGAAATCAGAGATGACAAAGAAGAGATCGAGAAAAATCAAGGGTGAATGAAGATCATATGGTGATTTTAGATTCATAAATGGGTACTGTTTGGAGGAATCTGTTGTTGATGGGTTAGAGATTGAATAAGATGAGTTTGTTTGTAAGAACTGAGACGTGGTTGTCGAGCTCAGATGGGTATTGTTTTTCCTGCCGTCTGAAGAGAACAGGGAATGAAGATGGGTGCAGATGTTGGTTAATTGAAGTTTCTGATGCGTCTAAATGCCTGTTACAATAGATGTATGTTTAGGATTGTCGCAGTGAAAGATCGGCCTGAAACTGGCCTGAGAAATGCCCTGAAACAGAGGAAACTCTGTCTGATTTATTCCTCCGACGAGTCGACTCGGTGCAGCGATGAACGATTCAGATGAGTCCGAGACCGATCCAGATGAATGATTAAAACTGAGTTAGACAGCTGAGTGAGCTTACTCGGTGTCTGACTGCTCCTTTCTTTGACCCGCTGACTGACGGTTGACCTATTTGACCGTTAGTCCTAACGGTGGACTGACATAATATTCCATCACCGGGAGAGAATTTTCAGGTGGCCGGCGGCGACGGATTCCGGCCTATTTCTGGCCAAAAACCCAGTTTTCCGGTGAGCCAAAGTTGCAGAATTTTGTGTGGATTTCTCTCATGGGATGTGAAGACTTGGGTTTGGAATTGGATGAAGAATTTGGTTTGAATTTGGAAAGAGGAGATGGAAGATTTGAGAAAGGCTTGGATTTGGAAATTGAGCTACAAAAGGAAAGGGATTCTATTCCTTAGAAGATATGGAGAACATTGAATCCTATAAATATAGAAGTTCTCTACTTTTCTAGACACACTTCCATACACATTGATACACTTTTACACACACAACACTTTTCTTTTCTTTATTATTATTGTGTGAACTCCTTAGCATGAGTAACTAAATTTATTGAGGATGAATTCCTAGTTCTTAACATATGGTTTGAGTTTTGTTTCAATTCTACTTTGAAGTTTTTCACATAATTATCGTTTTTTTTTACTAATAGGAATGTTTATACATTCATGATTGATAGGTTGTTTAGAGTGCACGCTAAATTGATTTGTTAATCCAATCTAAATCTAGTGAAATTTAGGGGATAAGTAATCGTTTCTTGACTATTTACACAAGTAGCAAACACAAGACCTTGCGGAGGGATTCCGTGGAGCAATTGTGTGTAAAAACAACGTTAGCAAGTGGACCTTGATCTAAGTGTCTAACTACTAATATCAACCTAATAAATTCATAAATATTAATGCATTTAACTAAATTACATCTTGGGTGATATAATACTAGGTGGTTTGGTGAATAGAATCCGGTAGGCGAGAAATTCCGTATCCGGTGAAACAAGGGATTTTGGGGTTAGCACTGATCTAGCTGCTATACCTACGGTTGGTGATAATCTATGATTAATAAGAAGTGGAAAAGGACATAACTTTAATCATTGTTTTGCAGCGAAGAAGGATTCCTTGATCTAATCTCTCTTATTGATTTCTCTTATCTTTTTAATTGTTTTGTTTATTTATTTTCTTTTCTTTTACTTATCTAAAACATACCCCCCTTTGTGACATTATAAGACAACTAGAATCTCGTGCTCCTCGTGGGATCGATCTTGACTACCCTATATTACTTGTTAATTAGGTAGTAAAGTATTAATTAATTTGTTGTGGTTACGACACGCATACAAATTTTTGCGCCGTTGCCGGGGAGCATCGGATGATTTTAGTTGTTTTCTTTTTACTTTTCGCTTTATTCTTGCTTTGTTGGATTCTTTATCGTATCTAACTTAGTTTTTGACTTGTTAATTTTTTACCGGTTTTCCATGTATGGTGGACAAGAGTAAGCATATTACAACAATCAATACGGTTTTCAACCTCAACATCATGGCAACTTCCAACCATCCTTAGGTACAATCAAAACCAATCTTTTGGCTATGATCAATATCTTTCGGAGCCTTATGGATATTCTCATACATATCAACAACCTTATGACGGTAATGTGCAGACAGAGAATTGGGAATATACTCCTCTTCATCGTGTTTTTCCTTCACTTTTTAAGGATATACAATCTAGAAACTCTATACACGGTGGTAAGCGTGTGAATGTCCGTAAACTTTCACAAAAGTTATACAAATTGGAAGATGATGGAGACTCGGAAGAGCTTGTCGCATAAATTAGTAAGACCATTCATATGGAACTCAAACGACGTCGGGATAAAGGCTATGAAACCGATGAAGATTCTTATTATGGTGATTCCGATAATGAAGATGATTGTGTTGAAAAGGACCAACCTTTGGAAACTTTTGATGACGCTAGTGTAGTTTACTCGAGCCTTGATCTTAATAATGATCAATCACCTATTCAAAAGGTAGAGCTTAAGGAAGATGCATTTAGTGCTTGGAAAAAATTCCTTAGGGAAAGATATGAGTCCGCGGAAGTGTATGAAAGTTGCAACAATAAGGAAGTTATTTCAACTCCGGATCATACTAAGGATCCTTCACCTATTCAAAAGGAGGAGATTGGATGTGATTTTCCTATTGTTGTAAACGGTGTAACACCCTCACAAGAAGATCTTAAAATTTTTACCGACGAAAATCATTTTAGTGAATGGCCCGATTCCGATATTGAAGAGATTATGCTCGATAATGAAACCGAATTGATTGAATTTGTGGAAGACCCAATTGAACTTGCTAATGATTATGATAATACCGAGACTTTAGTTAAGGTAGAAAATGATGAATAATGGTTGCAAGGTTTGATAGAGGACCATGATATGCAAGAGGTAAGTAATTCACTCGAATTTTTTAAGAATGAGGAGGATACTGTGATACAAGAAATTGTGCAAGGTATGTCTATCCCTTTGCATATTGATTCTTCTCTTTTACCTATTATTGGTTTGAATGTATGTGCTTCGAAAGTATTTTTGAATGACTTTGTTTCTCTATATCCACCATTGGAAACACTTGATTCTAACACTATGCAGGTATGCCAAGAGGAATACATGGAAGTTCCCAAATTCTATGTTCTTTATACACTTTCGAGTGTGGACAAGAATAAGTATGGGGGAAATTTCTATCGAGCGATAACTTTACTATTATTTTCTTGTGCTAATATTTGTATGGAGATATTGTTTACAAAACAAGTACTATGGGAGGATCCCCAAATTTTCCGGTTGTTAGTATATGGGGAATGAATCTTAGAAGAGCCATGTCGGGCCGTCGACTTTAAAACAAGCGCTAAGTGGGAGGCAACCCACCGGTTTTGTATTTCTTATCCTTTTGTTTTTATTTGCTTTTTGTTTTGTGTGTTAATTTTTCTTGTTCCATATCATATTAAGATTTCCCACCTTGACTTTACTTGGACGATTCAATTACATTGAGGACAATGTAAGGTATAAGTGTGGGGGAGTGGCTAAGCATATATTTTTGCATAAAAAAAAATTGCATAAAAACTTCAACTTTTAGAGATTTTAGAGTCACTAGCATACTTCTAGGTATGATTACATAAACAATTCTGACCGACATAATTGAACTTGGAAATGTTAGGGAACTACGTTCGATTTCTTGCTTGTTAGAGTGTTAAATAATGGATTTAATCATGCCGGTGATGCAAATTTGGTGCAGGGAGAAGTGCATTATTAGAGTTGCTGATCAATCATTAGTGGAGACTACCCATTTTCATATCATGTGAGGCACCGACCCAAAAATTCTTCCTTGACTAAAGAGCTTCTTTTGAGTGTGTGTCACCGTACGTTAATTCCGGGTAGAATGGTGAGCTACCCAATTTCAGCACTATTTTGATCTCTTGAGTACTAATTTTTGTCAATCAAGAGGGTGACGTCTATGGATGAAAGCCTCCTTCTTGTAGTTCGATTTGCAGTTAGCACCATTCTCTCGCTCGACAACAACGGGTCCATAGAAACACCACATCAACGAGAAAGGAGCGACATCAAAATCTACAAGGAAAGTTGAAAAGGTTCAAGGTTTGCAAGCAACAATGGAACAAGAAAAAGAGCAAATTTTTATATCCAAGTAAAGCAACATACAATGAGCAGATTTTTACATACATGTTGAAGACTTACAATACAATGAGGTAATTCTATATCCAAGTATTAATACTTATTTACAAGAGCGAAGAAAAGAAAAGGTGAGAATTATTGAAGTTTATGATTTCGAGACGATACAAGTTGTGATTTTTTTTTGTTAAGTCAAAAATGTATTAATAAATAGCAAAAGTTACAAGAACAGTTATAACTGAGCCCTGGCAGAAAACCCCAAGAGCCTACAAATCATTACTTGAATCTATAATATGCCACATACGGCTTTTCAACAGTTTTTAAAAAAAATTGGTCTTCCCTCGTAATGAATTCCCATCTCGTTTTGAAGTAAGCAAGCTTTTTTCGCCATGTTATCCGCCGAGAAGTTAACTTCCCTGAATGTGTGAACGAAATTTATGTTTACATAATTTTGTTGGATTTCCAGCCACCTCGGTTTAGCAAACCAGGGTAAGGTGTTTTCTTTGAAAGAATGGACCACCGAAATTGAATCTGATCTGATAGAAACTCTATTGTAACCCCATATAGTATCCCATTCCAAGCCCACCAGGATGCTATAGATTTCAGCTAAGTAGTTTGTTGTTGTGCCCAAGCCCACTGACAGGGCCCCAATAACCTCACCACTTTCAACTCTAGCAACTACTCCAGCACCCGCCACTCCTGGACTACCTCTGGCCGCACCGTCACAACTCAGCTGAAGTTCATTAGTTTCCGGCGGGTACCAGAAGCATTCCACCGGATCAATCATTTTAACACGTCTATGCTTTACTCCAAAGAATTCCGTGTTTGAACATCGTCACTAGAATTGTACATGAAGCCTTTTAGGCGCACCGAAAATTCTTGAATAAGAATGAACACTCGCTGCAGAAGAAATTCAAAGCACGGTTTTTTGTCATCGAAAAAAGCCATGTTTCTTACCCTCCACAGCTCCGCCCTAATAACCAAATTTGAAAGAAGCCACAAGTCACGAATCATTGCACTCCTCCCTTTAGCAGCTCTCGCAAGAGGTCACCAGATTTGCATCAGATTCAACTTAAATAGAAAACCAATCCAATTCCACGCTCTTGCTGCGAAAGAGCGTGAAAAAGAACATGATCCAGCGACTCTTCCTCTATCCCACACATAGAACAGTTGTTCGCCATCTGAATCTTGAATCTCTCCTTGATCAGGTCATTAGTTGCACACGCCTTTCGCATGAACTTCCAGTTCTGAGCAGCCAGAGTATGATGGATCTCTTTTCTCCAAATCAAAGCAGTCCCCTCTAGGCTCCCATATCTCTGTCTAATCAAATTTTTTGCCGAACCCACAGAGAAATTTCCTTTGTATTCAGGCATCCAGATTCTTGTATCTTCCCCAAATCTAGGGTTTTGAAGTTGGTTTACATCTATCTGAGATGCCGAGAAGATGTTGGAGTGCACCTTCGGGAAACTCCAATGGTTATCCACCAAGATATCGCTCACCCTTATATTTCTGTCTAGCGAATAATCCTGTAACATATCAGCTAAACACGAATTACCCGACCACGCATCATAGTACGGAGAAGTAGACCTACCATCTCCTGTGAACACTTTGGTGTTCGAGTCCACCACATTGTATACCTTACGAATACCAAGGATGATAGAGGATTTAACACCGTATTTTTTAATCTGGCCATTTCTACCAAAGAACTTTGAACGAAAGAAACCTGCCCATTTCTTATTCGCAGTTTTAATATTCCACCACAGCTTCATCAGCATCGCAGAATTCAATGTAGACATACGAGTCAACCCTAAGCCTCCTTCCTCAACAGGGCAACAAATTTTATCAAAAGCTACCACCACTGATTTTCTAACATTAGAGTCTCCCGACCAAATAAAATTTCTAATTGCTCTTTCACACTGAATGATGAACTTTCTCGGCCACCAATAGATCGCCATGTTGTGTATAAAGTAGCTGTTAATGACTGATTTGACAAGGACAATTCTGTCATTGAAAGACAGGCTTCTTCCTTTCCAACCAGAGAGCTGCATCTTGATCTTCTCAACCACATTATCTATGTGGTGATACTTCACTGAGCCAGGCATAAGATGTACTCCTAGATACCGGTCAGGGAAGCTAGCAATAGTCATACCCAAGAACTCCGCCAGGACAGTTCTCCTAGACAAAGTTCCTCCTCCAAAATAAATTCTACTCTTTTGAGGACAAACTGACTGGCCTGAAGCCCTTTGGTATTTACTTAATAAGGACATAAGATTCTGCAAATTTTTGACATTTCCTTTACAAAAGACCATAATGTCGTCAGCAAAGAAAAGGTGAGTTGGAGTATAAATACCTCTTCTTACCATTGGAGTCATTTTCTTCTCGGCGAACAGCTTCAAGATGTTTCTGCTCAGCACGTCTTCAATAAGGACAAAGATCAAAGGCGACAGCGGGTCTCCTTGATGGAGACCTCTATTAATAGAAAAGTATCCTTCGGGGCTTCCATTCAACAGAATCGAAATCCTTGCCGACTTCAGGATATGCAAGATCCAAGAGCACCACCTTTCGGAGAAGCCGTACTTCCTAAAAACTTGCAGCACGAAATACCAACACACCGTGTCGAAAGCCTGAGTAATATCCAGTTTCAGACCAATGTTGCCATCCTTACGCTTAATTTGAAGCTCATTAACCATTTCGGACGCCACACTAATGTTCTCATGAATGTTTCTCCCTTTTAAAAAAGCGACCTGTTCCTCTGAAACCAGCTTGTCCAAAACAGTCCCCATTCTAGTTGCAAGGATCTTAGTAAAAAATTTGAAAAGAAAGTTACTAAGACCTATAGGCCGAAAACTATTCAGATTTTTAGCTCCTCTTACCTTGGCTAAAATAATGATAAGGCTAGAGTTAACTCCTTTTTGGATATGTTGCTTGCTCCAACAATGTTTCACTGTTTTCACCAAGTCTTCCTTTATTATTTCCCAGCAGTGACGATAGAAGCACCCCGAAAAACCATCGGCCCCCCGCCGCTATCAGCACCTAGATCAAAAACTGCTTTTTTAATTTCCTCCTCATCTGGGATAATATCCATTGCTGTACTTTCCTCGGGAGAAATCGAGGCATGATGGTAGTCAAACAGATCCACATCATAGTCCCCCTCCTGCCCATTAAACTTTTCTTCATAGAACTTTACCACATGATCTCGAATTTGGTTACGGTCTGAAATAAGAACCCCATTGTTGTCCTAGAGCTCAGAAATTGTGTTTGCACTTCTCCTAATCCGAATACTATTGTGAAAGAAGTTTGAGTTTGAAGAACCCTCAAGCAACCACTGATTCCTTGATTTTTGCTTTAAAAAGGTAGAGTTTTGCAGTCTTGTATCAGCCAGAGTTTTCATTGCTGTCTTCATGTTATTGAGCTTAGCTATATTAGTTGGGTCTTCATCAGAGATGCTCGACGCGGTATCAAAACGCAACTCATCTTGCTTTAGACGAGAATTAATGTTACCAAAAACCTCCCAGTTCCATTCTTTAATAACTCCTTTCAACCTTTTCAGTTTGTAAGGAAAAATGAAGTCTGCCTCACCATAAACCGCCACATTCCAACTCTCCTGAACCATACGCAGAAAATCAGAATGCAGGAACCACATTTTCTGAATTCTAAAAGGAGCTCTTTTAGGACGAGCCACGACGACCGGGAAACCTAAGAGGACCGAGTGGTCTGAAATTTCCCTCGGGAGAGCTTTACACCGCCAATTTTCGAACCTTTCAAGCCAAGCACCATTGATAATAGCTCTATCAAGCTTGCTTATAATTCTGTCAGCCCCCGATTGCCTATTGGACCAAGTAAACTTCGTGCCTAGATGATCAGCCTCGAAGAGATTGTTATCATCCATCCATTCACTAAATTCATTAATTGCTGAGGTCTTCGGCTCACGACCCCCCTTCTTCTCATCGAGCCTCAGAATACAGTTAAAATCTCCCATGACCAACCAAGGGGTATTAGCATCTTGCATCGCCAGATGACTCCACAGGCTTCTTCTAGTAACTTGAATGTAGCTAGCATGCACAAAAGAAATATGCACTCCCTCTACCTCAACAGAAATCTGTTGTTTACTCAGGTGCAGAGCCGTAGGGTTTAAATCATTTAAAAAACAAACCCAAAGATTAGCAATATTATTATCGAAGCGTTTTGAATAATTGTTGGAGAGAAACCTTCCATATGTGGTACTTCCAAAGATAGTAGAAAAGGAAACCTTAGGTTCATTAGAGAGAAAATTATGAGGCTTGAACTCTCTTATTAAACTTCTAATCTTATTATGTGCCACTTCACGTGCCACCCCATTTATATTCCAAAACAACACCCGCATAATTAAACTATGGTGGTATGGTTCTTAATTAGCTTAATTTGTTTAACAGGGTTTGAGGCTTTAGTTATACCTGGCGAGGTACCCTTTCGCGCTCGAATACCCAGCTGAGAGTTATCCTCCGGATCCGACAGATAGTTATCATCCCTCAAAGAGTTCATTGTCTTAGAAATAGCTCTTTCCTGTAAGAGTTTTTCCTGCCTCTTGGCTTCATCAATTTTTCCAAAACCTGCTGATGTTTTCTTACTGTTATCACTCTTAACATCTGGGGGATCAATTGTTCTAGAGTATTGAAATTTTTTCTGAATAAGAGCTGTCTTATTTTTGGCATACGCTGCATCGGCTAGAATCTTATTTGCTTCCAAATTGTTTAAATCCTTCATCACCTCTTTGTTTAGTTCATCCACATAACTAGTGTCTCCAATTTCATCAAATTCATCAAAATCAGATACCATGGACGTACCTTCCTCAGTTTTATCTTTTAATTCTGGTACAACCGGGATTATTGGAGGAGTCTTTCCTTTCCTTATATTTCTCACCACCTGCCAATCATTCACTTAAAATGCAGGGGAACTGCTGCAATTGGGTTATCAGCCTTAGGTTGCAATTGGGGTTTCTTTTTCTTCCTACATTCTGAATCCTGGTGACCAATGATACAACAGTTAGAGCAAAATTTGGGTCTCTTTTGAATCTCAAAAGATTGCCAAAATTCCAAACCTCCTACTGAAACATGGATAGCATCCGAATCTAATTCTGCAAAATCAATATCTACTAGAACCGAAGCAAAATGACCATACTCATGAGCTAGAGTTTTCTTATCCACAACAATTGGATTACCCAAAGCTTTTCCCATTGCCAAAATAGTTTTTTCGGGCCAAAACTCCATTGGTAATCCCTGAAACTTAACCCACACTGAAGCTCGAGAAGATCTCTGCCTATCCGGATCGAAGCTAGGATACCATTCCATTAGGTTAAGTGTTTGTTGGTCAATAACCCATTTTTCAGCTTCCAAGATGTTTGATTTCTCTTCCTGAGATTGCACCTTGATGATGAAGAAACCTCTATTCAGAGGTACAAACTGAACACGATCCTCACTTAGTTTCCATTGTTTCAGAAGATTTTTCTTGACCTCCGAAAACAGAAGCTCCTTGAGATCCAGCCTACCTATTAGACTAAACTTCCAAATCGCGCATCCTTCCAAATACAGTTCTTCTGGAATTTCCACAGCTGGTTTACCCTCTTTTTTGGTTGGATTTGGTAGTGTTTTCAGATCTACCACCGTTTTTGAAAAAACCTTTTTCACTTTAAGACGGTCTTCATATGTTAGCAGCTTGACAGGGATGGATGGATCAATAGGATCCTCCATCAGTAATCAATATTAAGCAACAGTAATCAACAATAAACGAACAAGAATCTGTTCCTGCCTCAACATCTTGTAAATTGCTACTACTCATCTCCTGAAGGTGTATATCCCTCCTCAATCTCCTTGTTTTTCCTTTGAAATTTATGGATCCAATTTTTAACTCATCATCAACCGTAGCTAATTTCTTTGAGTCTTCTTAAAACCAACAAGTAATAGGTCCCTGTTTCTAGCACCAATTATGTAGTTTCGGATTATCTCACAACTACACCCTCATAAGAATCCATTAAAATGATTCCTAAATCTAATTAATTTGATATGAAACTAAGAATTAAAGTACTAAAATTTTAAAAGGAGACACAAAGATTTTTACGTGGTTCGATCAATGTGATCTACATCCACGATTCTTCACTAGTGATTGTATGTAATTACATGATTTTACAATTGAGACTCCATTAATGGATATTTGGAGCTCTAGAATTTTGGGGAAGAAGATGATAAAGAAAATACATCTCTCTCTAAAAATTTCTCTCTCCTCCTAAAATTATCCCCTCTCTCAAAATGTGTCTCTCCTTTCCTCTCATGCCTAAATGGCTATTTATATGATTTTACAAAATATGACGGTTGTGTTGTCCCGCCATTTTGGATTTTAGAATTATCTTGCGAAGCTTCGTAATTTCACTTCACGAACTTCTTTTGCTTTCCTCGTGATTTCTTTTGCTCGCAAAATGTTCTTTGCTCGCAAGATATCTTTTCTCTCCACAATTTCGTAAGTTATCATTTGCTGTGATATTCCGATTTTTCTGCATGAGTTTTTTGAGTGAAACAAGATGGTTTCAATGAGTCGTTTTCTTGCTTAGGATTCTAAGGGCGTTCTCTTGTATACTACAAGAAGGAATGCTAACGATAGTTGTGATAGGAGCAACTCTCTAATGAAGATATAGCATCTCTCTGTTAGAGGGTAAACGAGCGATATTGTCTTTAGTTCGTCGTATCGCCTCACGTGCCTCTATCAATTTTTGCTCCCGCATCTTTACTCTGACATTGATGCATCCACCAAGTTGCTCTTAAAGGAAACAAGCTAAGCTCACTTGTGCTTATTCAATTTATTTTCTTTATTATTATTACTACTCAACATATTACTCGTTAAGTGTGGCATTGATTCATGAGACAAGCAAAAGGCGGAAATGTATCCATGGGTGTTTGTGAAAGATTGGTAGAGTATTTCTCCAATTTATTTTTGTTTTGTGAAATACGCTTTTTTCGTTCTGCTAAACATGTTTACATTTATTATCAGAGAAATGGTTCTGCACATTATACTTGAGACTCTTGACATGTGTAAAAGAGATCTCTATAGGGATCTCAAAGTTCATTATTTAAGTATTGTAGTAGTGTGTAAGTATTTGTTTGATGGATGCATCTTTCATTTGTAGCGAAGAGGAAGCTAGGATGAAAATCTACTCAGTGTCTACTAGATACTACTTTGCTTTTTGGAGCCCTTGTTTCGAAACCGTCGGTAGAAGATCAATGGCATGTCCTTTGGTTTTATTCTTTTGTTTGTTTCCCAAGCTCATTATTATATATATGTTTATAAATATTTTTCCTTAAGTCCTATCTTTTTGTATGAAATATGTTTCATTTCCCTACCGACAACTCTTTGTCTGCTCCGGAGTGACCTGGGTCCTCCCTGATTGTTACCTGGATATTACAAATAGAACTTATGGAGGTGCGTGTTTCTTCATCTGTATAAAACAATCTATTTAACAAATGCATGTCTGTATACCTTTTTATTGTTCCATGTTCCATGTTTATTTGACTATTTGTTTTATTCTGCAGGGGATCCTTTCATTAACGGAAAAGTTGTTCCTTATGATCCCAAATACCATGAGCGATGGAACCGTAACCCAACCAAGAAAAGGTAACATACCTCATTTAAGAACTCGGATCACATCTTTACCAAATTCGAGTTTGAGAGAATGTTTGGAGAGCGACTTCTTCAACAAAAATTACTTATAACAATCCAATTAACAATTTAAAACTGGTGTATCTGTTGGTGTGGATATTAACGCAGAGAAAAGATTGCTTTTGCAATTTGGTACATTTGGAATATAGATGTGGAATTATTTTCGATGGAATTAAACCTAGTCCTAATAATTTAATATAGCAACAATCAAAAAATTTTCTTACAGGGGAGATATGTTTGCTTCATCGATGAAAACATAATCAATTTAAAAACAAGTGTGATGTTTATCGTCTAATTGTCTTTGTGATCAATGGGAAGGGAATTTTAATGAATGCTTTATATGTGGATTCGGTTTTGCACAAAAGAACACAACTTTGTTATTGGAATTGTACAAACTGTAAGTCTGAAAGGCGTGGAAGAGCTTGCAAAGCAAATGAAAAATGAGCTAGAGAGCACTTACAAGACAATTTCATCAACAACCTAAAAACCCACGCCCATCTCTCACACCATGTTGAGTTGCAGTAACCTCCCCTCCCATTGGACGGTGAACAAAACCCGCTCATGATTGGTCAAAAGAAACTTATACCCCTACATTTTGTGAGCCGTTAATTTTTAATAGGATTTATACGATCTAATGCCCATATTAGTCGGTAGGGTTGTGATTTTCTTACACCAAGTTTACATAATTTTAATAAAATCGAGACCGTCGGATTTGCGACGCGTTAAAAATAGAGCTTTTAGCCGAATTTGTGTTCGGCAACATATTTTAGTTTTGTTATATTTCTAGAAAGAATATAATCGCATTTGCCATATATTTATAAGGTTTGATATATTCCCGGCAAGAATATAATCACAATCCCAAATTAGACTAAATATAACCAAGATTTTAAAATCTAAAAACTCCTAAATAAATGTAGGTGTTTATCATTCATATATGGGAATTTATTGTATTTAATGTCACCCAGACTTTCATTCTCAGAGAGGTCGCTTAGAAATGTCGGATTTCCATTTTAAGTATGGAATCTTATTCATAGGTTCGTGTAAAATTTAGTATTTCCTTTGAGATTTCTATTAAATTCCATCTTAAGATCTTATGCAAAATTTTACGATGGAATTGTATATATTCGATTTTTAATTTATTGTGTGTTTGTTTGCAGCTTGATTATGACGATTATCCCCTTAGATGTGTGAGAACCTAACCTAGATTCATTGTATTTTAGCTTGGTTCAAACTGCTGATGCAATTATCTTTTTTTTTGGGATATTTAACGTTTAGTACCCAAAGAAATGACCAACACCTAGCTTTGGTACCCAACATTTAAAATATTATCGGTTGGTACCTTGAATTAGAGACAATGTTCGTCAAATCGCTGACTTAACATTTCAATACTTAAATAATTAAAAATAAATATAAATATTAGTTACTTAAGGTCATCAAGCCACCCTTAGCATGATCAACGAACAGCGTATCAAGAGTTTATAGGATTTCAAATCATATTGTATAGACTTTGATTTGTCACAATTGGTCCATGAGTGTGTACACAGGGACATCTGAAAGGTGAAAATATGAAACTTCAATGATTAGAGATAACTGTGTTGCTGTTCGGGCCGTAAGCTAGGATGGATGGTTGTCGCATTTGCATTCGAAGATCGTGTAGATAAAGGCGCTGGTGGTGTTTACGCATTTGATTGGGAAGCGTTTAGGAAGATGGAGAAATGGAAAAGTGGTATCGTGGTTGTTGGTCGATGGTGCCTTGAGTGAGATGACTATAATCGGGCAAGTGAGAATGGTCTATATATCTGTCTTGGTGTTGGCTGAATGGTGATGAAGTTTAGCTTGGCAACGACCGGTGATGTAATTAATCTTTGCAGAGATGATGGAATGGGGGTTTCGTTTTTAGCCGAGTAATGATGGGTTTGATAAATTGTGAGTGATGCTCAAGGGATTTTGAATGCGACCGCGATGGTGGTATTTTGAAATGGTGGGCGTGAATTGGAACACAGGAATAGAAGTGGTGATGGTCTGGTCGGGATACCGAAAGAGTTTGGATTGAATGAAGGCGATTTGTTTTTAAGTCACCGGGATAATTGACCGGATTAAAATGGTGAGAAGAATGGATTGGCGAAATCAAAGTTAGGTGTATGTTGGCTGTTGATGTTACACGGAGTTGAAGTCAGAAGGTCAGGCTTTAGTAGTTGGTCAAGCTTTAGAAGAAGAAAACCTTGAAACTTGGAACATCTTGCATTGACAGAGATTGAAAGCTTCGATTATTGTTATGGATTGGGAAAAAATACAAGATCTGGAGTATCTTCATAGAAAGGCAGTGGATTTTTTCTCCTCCACGACTGACTAAGATTGAACCCACTGCCTTGTCGTTGGTGTTACATAATTCAAGATGCTTAGTGAAGAAAACGAAAGTATATTGGTGTGGTCTTAACTTCATAACTACTGACGATCAAACTTCATAGGACAAATACCCGGTGAAGAAAAATGACCAGGTTGCATTCTAGCCCATCCAAGCTTTGGAAACATCAAGGCGATTTAGATGTTCAAACTGTTAGTAAACTTCACAATGACAATGTGGTAGTACATCAATATCCGAACATGAAAGATCAAGTTGTATCATAAGGGACAAATACCCAATGTCCTTGAGTATTATATGAACGTTAATGCACCGATGAAGTACAAGTGTCTGCAAATTGTAAAGTTCACTGATCCTGGAAGCTCCACCTACTTCTTCGAATTCACAGTATGAGAGATTGAGGTACCTCAAATGTTTAATCTTAGAAGTGAAATTAGCCACGTAAACAACTCCCTAGCCAGACGTTAGGATAATTCAAGTCAATGTTAGCATTTGTAAGGGCATATATGTAAAACCACCACTACATTACGGATGTGTTTTCTTGTCAGGTCAACGGTTTGACTTAAATGGTCAAGGTATCAACCGATAATATTTCAAATGTTGGGTGCCAAAGCTAGGTGTTGGTCATTTGCTGGGTACCAAATGTTAAATATCCCTTTTTTTTCGGTTTTGATTTTGGGATTCTCTCCGCTTTATATTTTAGTTCTTTTGGTTCATGTTCTAATCCTTTGGTTGTGTGTATTTCTCGCTGTTCAGGTTTGTTGAATAAGCCACAGTGTATCACTAGACGACATGGTGTGCAAGAGTATTTCTGTGTACATATTTTGGATTTCATTTCCTATTGGTTGGGTTTATTCTACAATTCTTTTAAGGGTATCTTAAATTTACGATTTTCAATGTGTTCGACTGAATAGTTTCTCAATTCCAATTCGAACCGGAAAGAAATTATGGTTTCTCCTCTTCTCTTTTAGCTTTATGCAAACTGTTAAGTATTAATCATAATTCATAAAGTTTACTTGATTAATTATTTTTCTTCTATGTACCAGTTTTTGGTTGTGAGTTTGTATTTTTTGACTTGATAGTGTAAACATGTTTTGCGAAGTAGGCATGAATAAAAGATCTGCAAACGAGTTACAATTGAGAAACTAAAGAACTATCGGTTTATATATAAAGTCAGGAGATATTCCCGTCGTTGCAAGTTTTACCGAGGTATATATTTAAAATTTTCATGGGTTAATATCATGTTTTAGTTTTTTTGTGTTTGAAAAGAAAAAGGAAACCAGCTTAAAACCACGTTTTTTTTCTTTTTTTTTTATGGAAACACACGAGTTGATCATGTCTGCTTATTTTTCATTATGATTTTTAGAGTAACTTTGTCTATTCTTAGCAAGGGGTGGTGTTGATTATTTACGAACTTATTTTTCATTATGATTTACCCCATCATATTTTGTAGTATTTTATTGGCCGTCTGCAACCCACTTATAGCTCAAATCTGTCATGTATATAAATGTTTTTGGCTATTATTTGCGAACTTTGTAGCGCAGGCCTTCGCATCCATTTCAAATACGTGAATAATCACTAACCTTATCTCAACTCAATTGGTTTTTCAAGTCGTGGATTTCTTTTTCATTCTGCATCTTCGTTGTTTATTGTTAGGGACAATTTGTTTAGGCACTGGTGTATTTCAACTAATAAGTCCTGAAATGGCATCAGATTCATTTGGCCTCTTAACTCATAATTATGAAGTTCGCGAGATAATGTCTGATACTTTTATGGTTAATTTTTAGTTTTTAATATGATATAAGTAAGGCTTTTCAGTTGATTCTGAAGGTTAGAATTTATCAGTCGGCAAAAGGTCTATCAGTTTTGCACACTGGCTCAATCGACGTCCGTTGATAAGTTCATTATATAAGGGGTGACATGGAGTTTAAGTGTTATTATGATCATATTAAAATTGTCACTTGCTTCGCATGAGATGGATGGTCCAAGTAGTTTGCTTAATGTATAGTTCAGTTCTTATTGAAGTTGTAACAGCACTTTCTAATTTTAATTGATTGTGTATTTTGTTTTTCGAGGGAAATATTATGTGTACTTTACTTGGAGAAGTTCACTAATGTAATTGTTTCTACTATGGCTGTCGTTAAAGCGCTTCGAATCTTTACACTTATGGAGATCAACAATATTCATAAAGGTTAGTATAAAATAAAAGAGTTCCTCTCTCATTTTCTTTCTTTCTCATAGTGAAATCGATTTTATTTGTATGATAAGATTGCATGCCATGTTATCGTTTTGATAATTTCTCAATTCATTTTTTTCTTTTTTTGAACCTGTTCAATTAGGTTGCATTGCAGTTAAACTACGCATTTTTTTAGTTATTGTGGTCTAATCAATGAGAGTTCTCAATTTAGTGATATTTAATTATTATAATTTTACGACTACTATATACACAAGTTAAATTATCTATATCTATACAGTTTTTTGTTTGTTATTTTGTGTATCTTGGTTAACATGATAACATGATCACTATTTTAACTAACAAAATTAGTTGTGATAAACACAATGATGACCTCTATCTCTATCAAGATGCGTCCAACTTTGACTATTAATTAGTTATTGTAGGTCACCGGGTAAATGAATCCTTGGATAAATGGATAGCTCCCTTAATAGGTTGAAAGTCTCCAGCACTTTAAGAAATGAAGTGGCAATTCGCAAACACATTAGTCAATTGGAAGAACATACTATTGTAATTCGTCTTGAAGAGTATGTCTACTATTGTCATGCTGAAAGTATATTGATTTTTTGTATCGTTCTTAAAAATAAGTTAATTCCTTAGAATTTCCCAGCATCACAATTATGCATTATGTTTGGACTTTTTATCCATGGTTCTCGGCTTGATAACTGCAATGTAGCATCTTATGATGTATTTAGGAAGTTATTGCATTGCAAAGATGGGCTTATTGCTACTTAATTATAATGCAGGTTTGATTATTAGAGAGTTTAATATCTCGGTATAGATTGCAAATGTAAAATTTACCATTGCTTTGTATTATTTGTATCTTAAATTAAGTAGAGCGTAGTTTTATTTAGTAATTTGTATAACAAGCGTTTTATATACATGTTTGTCTTTGCAGAGATACTAGCAATAGAGGCGAGATACTAGCATAAAGGACGTATGTGGTGAGAATATAGTAGTGCTTGGGATATATGATGGCTTACGAGATTTTTTAGGCTCATACTATATCATGTGTTCATACTTCAAAAAAGAAGAAAAAAACTAATGGAAAGTCTTATTTTGCAAGAGTTGTTTTCTTTTATCTAGATACATGTATACATTGAAGTTCCTTCCCATTGAACCTACAAATAATTTGAAGAGAAAACCGGAGGCAATGTCCGCAACAAATAATTTAAATGAGTTATTCGTATGACATGTTTCTACCCAAGTCATACCAAGTCTGAAACTTGACATGTTTGCTACCCAAGTCATACCAAATCACATTTCTCCTCACGTTACCATATCACTCAATGGTTTACAATCTTTTCTAATGTTTATGTCTTTTACTTATCAATACGGAAAAAACCGCTATTTGTTTTGTGTATCATTAATTGCCCACAGTCAAATTAGAAATTCCATTTTTTCTAAAGCCCAACTAACAACATTTTAACTAATTTATGAAGAAGAAAGAAAATATAATCTTTGTCCCAGGGCTCAGACCATCCTTTGTCGGTTGTAGTTTGCTATTTGCATCCACCATCGCTAATATCTTTTTTTGTTGCATATTGGTTTTCAACTCTACAAGCTAAAGCAGATAATTATTTCATAGCACGAAGAGGAACAAGCTGAAGATGTAATTATTGCATAGCACGAAGAGGTACAAGCTGAAGATGTAGAAGAGAGCTTTTCTGGCCTTTTAATTTTTTAAGTTTTGTTTTTAGGGTTGTCTTTCAAACCGTAATGCATTCAAAATTAGATAGGAAAAATATTTACATCCCCGTAATATTGGGAATTTATGTTTCCCATCTATATTAGGGCTAAGAATGTATATTTGAGAAGCAAGTCTAAAACTCGTATTTACCATTCTGTTAAATTTAATTTGAGGAACAAATCTATCTTATGCCAAAATTAACTACGAAAAAAAAAAAATTAGGAAAACTATTTCGGGAGTTTCTTGTTGAATGAGTGGTAAAGGTTTGCACGTATTTTGATTATAGTAACACACAAGGTAAAGCCTGCCTTCCTTTCTTCAACTTATGTTTTAAGTTTGATTTGATTTACATCATAATCATCATCACTTTATTCAACTCCATTTTTTGTTTTTCCCAAGTCACGATCTTGAACAACACCGAGAGCAGGCAAATCCTGTTTTTGTTTTGTAAGTAAATGGTTTCCCAATCCAACCAAATAGGTATTGGAGTTTCGGTCATCATGTTGTTGTTATGGATTATTCTTATTGGCTTGCTCTCTTTTTCTTCTTAATGTTGGTATGGTTTTGGTTTTTCTTTTTTTGGTTTTTCGCTTTGTTTTTTGAGATTCAATTAAATAATAATAATTTTTAAAGTGATTGTTTCATATAGGGCTTTCATCTAAGATCCCAAAGGTTTTGTACCATTTGATCTAGAAGTCTCTTGCTATCAAAGCATTTGCAAGTAACACCAAGGATAACTAAAACGGTGTTTGTTTTTCCATACTTTTTTCTTTAACTTTATGTGAATAAGAATTTAGTTACATTGGTTTTCTTAGATTTCATTGTACCAATTAAAGATGACATGGGTACTTATTTTGATGGCTTCTTATTTTGATCACTCAATGAAAGAAAATTATGTTCATCATTTTTAATCTTTTTGTTAAATGGTTTAATCGCTGACTCATGGTTTAGAATGTAAGAAAATGGTGAATTGTATAGGGACAATCTAACTTTTCTATGGATTGCTAAATGACAGTTAAATCTGTCCATATAACTCTCATTCTTAATACAAGTTTTTCTTTAATGATTTATTAGAAAATATTATTGCTCTCTTCGTTGGTCCGATCTCAATTTGGAATTATTTTGCAGAGATTTTTGTTGGTTTGGTTTGTCTTTTTTACTTTTTTATCTAACTTTATACAGTGACGTAGGTTTTTACTTTTGTAGTTGTAGGATTTCCCACAACACACCCCTTGTAATATCTTGATAATAATCTCTTGATCTAAATTAATTTGATATTAAAAGTATGATTAAAATTCTAAAAATTGTAAATAGACACACGGATTTTTATATGGTTCGATCAATTTGATCTACATCCATGATTCTTCACTATGATTGTTTATTTTACATTTGATTTACATTGATAATCTCCATTAATGGAGTTCTAAATCTAGTTTTGGGGAAGAAGATGATAAAGAAAAATACCTTTTCTCTCTCTAAAAATCTCTCGCAAAATATTTTCTCTCCTAAAATTTTCTTTCTCCTCAAGACTCTCTCAACTCTCAAAAAATACATCATCCCTTTTCTGAATCTATTGATCTCTATTTATAGGAAACTACATAATGGGTCACAACTAAGATGTCCTCTAATTTCGGATATCATTAACGATACTATCACAGTAGCTATAATATTCCTTCTAAATTGTAACCATCGCTTGATTAATCATGTTCTTTTTGTGTTTCTTCCATCGTCAATCAAGTTATGTCATTATTTTGTGACACTCATAAAAAATGTTGTTGGAGAATTCGCTGTGACGCTCGCAGAAATGTCGTTAATCTCTCGTGAATATAATTATGGCGATATTATGGTCCTACATCTTGCCTCTTTTTCTTGAATATTGCTTGAAAAGTAATTTTAAGAAAAAATCTGTTGTTGTAGTAGTCTTTGATCTTTGTTGATGAAGGAACGAGCGAAAGAATACTAGACTTGAAAATACGTACTTTCCTCTATTCTTTTGGAAAGTTCCATATCTTTGCTAAGTAAATAAGAAGTATTAACTCTTGAAATATTCAAGTATGAAGTATCCTTGAAGAAATATAAGAAGTACTCAACCTCAAAATATAAGAAGTATCCGTCCTTGAATGAAAATCATAAATTGCCTCTGTTCATGTGAAATTATTACTTCATTTCGAGTGAAAATCCTCTCCACTTTGGAAATGATTCTTGCCGAGAAGATAAAGAACATAAAATGTTTTTCTTGGTAATCCATAGTTGCCTCTTTCTTTATCTATGAAGGAAGAATCCCGAGAAAATGATAAATGAACGAATTGCCTCTGCCTCTTTCAATAAAATAATCATATTCTGAAGTAATCAAATTTCTGCGAAATTTTGGAATAGTCTGCATGATCTGCTGAATGGTTTTGCAAGTTTCTGAATGTTTTCAAGAGATTCTGAAATAGTGACCGAATAGTTCTTCGATGAATAGTTCCATGAGCTGATGAATAGTTCTCATGAGATTGTAGATAATCATCTTGAGAGACTCACTGAATAATACTTCTGAGAAATTCTGAATAGTATTTCTGAGAGATTCTAAATAGTACTTGCTATCTCTCTTGCGATGAACAAATCTTTCCTGCATTCTTAAAAGAAAATAGATAAGTTTGAGATTAGTCTATTGGTCTTATTTTGCCTTCCTAGTTAAAGGTCTTATTTTGCCAATTTTTTCTTTTTGAAAAAATCGCAGGACATCTTTACATTTGCATGTATTGACCCATTGATCTCATCTAAACTTATATCTCTTATGGCTTGTTGCCTCTGTATAATTTACATCCACGACAATATAACATGCCTAAATGTTCTTGCGATCATAAAGCCCATGACATTGCCGTCTTAAGACACTCTATCATCTCCCTAATGGAGGGTGCCGCCCTTATCTTCCTTCTGGTTGCCCCTTCAAGGAGGGCACATCGGCCATACAAGACTAGCTCCTCCCATCCAGATTTACCAACAACCAATGTTTTTGCATCCTCTTGTCCTTTATGCCTATATGGCTTATAGTTACAAGACTGCACCCTAAGTGGAGGTTTTCTTTTAGGCCAAGTGCAAGTAGGCAAGACTTACCAAGAATGGCAAGAGAGTTTCGTACGCTCCGGCACCTTGGCTCAACCATGTACCTCAGCACCTTGGTCATACTTTTCACTTCTTGGAAGAGATTCTCAGTCGTCCAACCAAGGTATAACCATATATAGTTGGAAATCCAAGATCTCTCTCCCGGATAGGTATTCTTTAACCCCAACATCTGCATGACTCAGGTTGTCGGGTATAACCTTATCGCTGAGTCATGTCAAGAGATACCCCTCATATGACGCACTATTAGGTCTTACATTTGCCTCTTACGAAATTGTATTCGCGATCTAGGGTGCATGCCATAAAGGTTCGTCCCATTCTTATGTCTCTGCAAATTTTATTCGCGTCTCTTCATTTCTTCTTTCATTCTCATAACATCAAAAATCTTTTTAAAAAAATTCTTTAAACTCTTTTGAAATCTTAGAAATATTTTTGAAATCTTGCGATTGTATCGTATTTGTTAAATCAAAAAAAAATATGTAAAAGAAATATTCTAGAGAAATGTTTGAAATTTTGCGATTGTATCACGTTTTTAAATCAAAAATCTTCTTTAAAAGAAATTTTCTAGAGAAATGTATAAATTGAATATTCTCTTTGAAATCTTGCGAGGGTATCGCTGTTTTGGAAAAAAAAAAAATTTGTTTGTGCAATCTTAAAATTCTTTGCGATAATTTCATTTTAATCTTTGAAATCTTTGAAATCTTTGAAAAATTTTGCGATCTTTAAATTTTTGCGATGATCTCATTTTTTATAATCTTTTGAAAATTTTGAAATCTTGCGATTGTATCGCTTTTTGTAAATTTAATCAAAAATCTTTTTATTTTCGTAAATAAAATATTCTAGTAAAATGGTACTTTATCTTTTGGTGGCTTGCTGTTGTTTCTTATGAAGTATATGATTTGCTTGAAAATTGAGAAGAAACGAGAAATAAAATCTTGCGAAATTAACTCATGATCCGCCTCTTGATAATGTTGCGCCATACCAACTATTTTAACCATTTCTTGAGAAATATATTCAAGGAATAATCTCCCATTTTCTTCTTGCGAAGAAAATAAATACCAAAGATCTTGCGAAGAAATGAAATACCAAATTTTGCCTCTAACCATTCTCAGTGAATTCTCTTATATGAAATAAATGCATCCTGCGGAAATTGGACTTCATTTGCTCGCTACTCAATTGTTTGTGAAATAACTTGATATAGTTGAGTCTCGCGTGAAAAATCTTGGAGGGATTCTTTGAAATTTCTACTCAAACGTTTTCTTATTCCCACTGGATTAATTCCTTCGCAATTTTGGATTTTCATAAAAATAAATATGTGAGACATGGGATTCGACCATATGAATCAAACTCACATGCTACCCTTAAACCATTTGTATCAACTTCATTTGCAAACAAAAGCTACAAATCACGCTAATTATTATTTCATGGCCATCTTTTGTACAAGCTTTCTCTTCTTCCTCGCTTCTTCACTTGTTTCATTCAACCATATCGACGCTCCTCTATAACGCGAATGTAAATGATATGCTGAATTTCTTCGTGTTGGTAAGTTGAGTTCTCTCCATTGTAATGATAATTTATTCACCTTCACCTCCTAATAACTCTTCCTGCTCTTCTCCTTCGTTGTTTCCCTTCATATTTGATATTTTCTCTTTTATCATGCTGTAATGGTGCTTCCATGCGCCTATATATCCTCTCTTCCTTTCTTAGCCAAAGGCGTAACTGACCCGTCTTTCCTTCACTTGAACTGTGTTCATTTATTTTCGTTGTTCTCTTATTTTTCATGAATTGTCCCTTTACAATGATAATTTCGCTCTTTGAAACCTGATGCTTGGACTTGTAAAGCAATTATTATTTGTAAATCTGCTGTTCTTCAGGTGTGGTTGTGGACATGAAGAAAATGTTCTTCTAAGTGGCAGCAAAGAAAAAATGGATTATGTATGTTTTAATTATCTTATTGTGTACTATGTCACCAGTACCGTTCCTACTGCATGCATGCAATTATTGTAGCCTTCAAATATATCACGTCGAAATCCCTTTGACACATCTTTATTAAGTCGCTAATACTTAGGCAAAAACTTGACTTTGTCAGAAGATGTAGACTTTTCTTGCAGAAATCCTTCTTCACCATTCAAAGATTAGTTTTGTTATGTTCCTTTACATGTTTAAACTTGATTAGCTGTTCTGTCTCTTATATTATGTAGCATATGTTCTGCAGAAACTATTCTTTGCTGATTTTCAACTTTCAGTTTGTTTTCTTCGGGCAGTGTGAAATAGTCATTAGCTGATCATTTAGAACTTGTGTTGTTCGCACTTTTGTTGATCATTCGCAGAAATGTTGAATATACATATTGACTCGTTGGACTTCAACGGTTTATTTGATTCTTCGCGGCTTTGAGTAAGTTGAACCACTGCCTCCTAGCAGATCAATAACTACATATTCTTGGCTCATCGCAGTAAACTCATTTTACTTCATAGGACAATCATGGAATAGCTTCAAAGAAGTATATCCAAATGACCCATTTACATTCTTCACGCTCGTCTTACTTCCCGTGAGTGCTCCCCTGCCTATGAATGATTACATAAGAGTAAATTAATTAATTAAACTAAAAAATTAATCATTGAAAAAAATTAATTAATTGTATATGATAAAAGAGGTGTCTTTGATCTGAATGTTCCACGCTGGGTAGAATTTCCATTTCTTATTTGCATTGCCGTGACTTTGCTATTGCTGCGGTGAAATACTCTTTCTGCGATGAAATATACGTCTTTGTCTGCCATTTCTCATTTTGATAATTCACAATCTCTTCACTTTCATAACGCTAACTTGTCGCTGTTCATGTTGATGTTATGTTTTGCAATGTTATTATATTCACTTTCTTTTTAATCATTACGTCCTTGCAAAATAGTGTCTCCATATCTTGTCTGCAAAATTCATTTAACTCGAAATTACTGAACCACGCAACATTTTCTCCCTTCTTGACTTCTGCTAATTCTTCTCAAAATTAAATTTTCCCAAAAAATACCAGATCTAAACAATTAAGCATAAAATAAGATAAAATGATAAGGATTTTGTCCTTTTTTGATTCATAATTAATGTAGATTCTGTTGATGTAGAAATTCATCCTTTTGACATATCTTTGCATCTTCATCTTTAACTTTTTCTTTTTCTCGCCATCGTTGTTGCAAGTGATGTGCTTGAAGACAAAATTTCTTCATTATCGAATTTCCTCTGAATTTTTTTTAGATCTCACGAATTCTAACTCTACCAGTAGCCAATTTCGTTGAATCTTCTTCAATCAATCAAATAGCAGGTAGTGTTTCTAGCGCCAAAATGTAGTTGCGGGATTTCCCACAACACACCCCTTGTAATATCTTGATAATAATCTCTTGATCTAAATTAATTTGATATTAAAAGTATGATTAAAATTTAAAAATTGTAAATAGACACACTGATTTTTACATGGTTCGATCAATTTGATCTACATCCATGATTCTTCACTATGATTGTTTTATTTTACATTTTGATTTACATTGATAATCTCCATTAATGGAGTTCTAAATCTAGTTTTGGGAAAGAAGATGATAAAAGAAAAATCTTTTTTCTCTCTAAAAATCTCTGCAAAATATCTCTCTCTCTCCTAAAATTTTCTCTCTCTCAAGACTCTCTCAACTCAAAAAATACATCATCCCTTTTTGAATCTATTGGATCTCTATTTATAGAAACTACATAATGGGTCACAACTAAGCTGTCCTCTAATTTCGGATATCATTGCGATACCTCGCAAAGAGCTTTATAATATTACTTCTGTAAGCGTTGTAACCATCGCCGATTAATCATGTTCTTTTTGTGTTTCTTCCATCGTCAACTGTTATGTCATTATTTTGTGACACTCACAAAATGTTGTTGGAGAATTCGTTGTTATTTCGCTTGGAAATGTCGTTAATCTCTCGTGAATATAATTATGGCGATATTCTGGTCCTACATCTTTCTTTTCTAATTTTATACAATTTCACTTTAAATCTTGGTTTGGTTTGTTTCTTTAATTTGCGTTTTGAATCTGAACGTGGATAAGAGCTATTTTTTATACAAAATAGTCAATCAATAATAGGAGGAACTTGAGTTAAGCTATTTTATTGTCTTTTGGCATCTTTTTATTTTTTTTTTCTTTAGTATTGTATTCTAAGTTTTCAGGTTTATTACGTATTTGGTGTTTTGGGTTTTATGCAATCGAGATGACCATACCCAGATAATCTCATATGAGTTGAAATTCTAATTGATATAGAGAAACACCTGTGTTTCAAATATATGGACAAACAATAGCTCAACTAGTCACCGTGATGATTTGATAAAGGGTGGGATAGTTCCATCTTTATGGTTAGAAAACCCTTCCGAAAACTTTGTGCTCCACCTTCTTTGACTGCTTATTTAAGGTATGAATTGCATTTACTTAATGCTCATTATCACTTTCTATGCGTATGAATTGTCTTACCACTATTTTTGTTAATATTGTTGTTTTGTTTATAAATTTGCATCTTCATTTACCATTCGGATTGTCTTTTCGTCTTTTGTTAAATATCATGTCATGACTTTGTTTTATTGTTGTCTTAATACTCACCTTCACCCTTTTGTTTCTTTCTGCAATTTTGAGTAGATACGGGATTTTCTATTCATAATATATTTTTATTTTTATTTTTATTTTTATTTTCTCATTGTATGATTACCGTAATATAGGAAGGAACAAAAGATGAGTGACATAAAAATTGTGGACTACTTAATTAGCTCCACCGGAGAAGTACAAACCATTTGTTGAGGTACTTAGTCCACCTTTTACTGATCGTGAAATGAGTAGTTGCAATTGGTTCCTTTTATGAATTCCTATCAACGATTAAATTTAGATCTGAAGATATTTTGGCATTCAAAGTATCTGATTTTTTGCAATTCATATTCATACCGTAAGACCTACAGGCAACATTGAAGGTCATAATAAGTTTTTTTGAGCAATGAGGATATACAATTAAGGTTCGCACGATATAAACAATTCCATTTAGAAGGGTAGGCTCTTCTTTTTTCAAAACTTTTCTTATTTAAATTATAGAGTTTTTTTTAAGAAAACTGAATGATCTATACATGTTAACTCATGTATTCCACGCTAATATTTGCGTTTCCACTTGCAAGATGATTATTGCAACATTTTATATTTCAAAAATGCAACGTTACAAATATCTTTTTTTCTTCAAACTGGATGCAGAATATAAACCAAAAATAGCAACGAGAAGTACTAATCCTCTAAAAGCACCAACACAAAAGGTAAAATTTGTTTTTCTCTTCTTTTTTTCACTTTGTTCAAACTATATTTTTTCTACTTTATTTGAGACCTTTGAAGGTTGTTGTGTAAACTCATAGCTGATTTCAAATAATAAACTCTTTTCATTAATATTTATGTCATAATAAACTCTTTGTTCATCAATATCTTTAGTCAATATATATGTTTGTGGATGTTTCATGAATTTAGAACATGGGAATTTTAAAGATTAAGTAGGTCCAGGTCCTCAAAAAGTTTGAGTTTTTTATTGATTTTTCATTAAATTTAGCAACGGGCATTTTGAATTTTCATGAATCTTTAAACAGAGTCTGTGAAAGATTAATCATCTTGGACCGATTAAAAAGATTAATCATTTTGGTTAATGGTTCTATTTAGATTCTAGAGTTAATCGAATAAAAACATTGTATGATGTCTTATATTTTAAAATATGATTTAGAACATGGGCATTTTAAACATTTCGGTTTTTTCCAGATGCCACTCAAATTTACATAAACTTCTCGCGTGTATGATGTCTTATGTTTTATTATAACAATAACAAGCATGTAATAGTCCTCAAGTATGGTAAGAAACTTCTCGACTGTTAGCCCACTTTCTTTATTTAATAAGGATGTATTTTTTTCATTCCTGAATCTTTGAGACAAGAGAAACGAACCACTCTTTTACTATTTTCCACAACGATTTTTCTGCAACTCATGCTTTGTTCATTAATTCAGCGTCTTCATCAGATGGTATATATTTGTTTATGGTATTCATGGAGGTTCGGTGAACTAGGTTCATATTCTGAGGCATAATTTTACCATCCTTTATTACCATCTAGGTGTACATACAAGATTGGATATACGGTCCCCTAATAACCAAGGCGGGTTTGTTGTTTAGGATCAATGGCTTTTGTTTAGTCAATATTTTATGGTTTGTGGGTATGTTAAGGTTCAAAATCTTTGTGGTCCAATAACCAATGAGGATTGTTGCAGTGTAAGATAGCTCTTACCTGTCTAACTTTTTTTTTTTTTTTGATTAATTTCATTTTTTAAGGATGAGGGTTCCTTTTGGTTTTAGGATATATCAATTTTTTTTTATAAAGCGGTTCTTCATCTTTATTGGGTTTCTGAAGAGTTAGTTTGTCATTTGCTTTTAATTTTTGGTTGGGGTTTCTTTGGTTGGCCCTTTAGACAAAAAACATCGTAACTCATGAAAACATTTTTAATGGCATAACATGGTTAAAATGGTATTGAAAGAATAATGATATGCTTATTTATGGTAATGGTGTACATCGAAATGAGAGATTGAAGTTTTAAACTGGTGATATATATGGTTTGTATAGGTTTGGAGTAAAGATGGGTCTGACACCATTTTGAAAGAAAAGGCAACTTTTTTTAAAAAAATTCCATTTCTTTTCTTTTGTGAATTATATAAACAAATGAATTGTTTGATCTCATTAGGGTTTATAGTTCTTAAACTTTATGTTTATTAGAACTCTTACCAACATTATGGTTTTTGGACATCTGCATATTATTTTCGTATGATTTTACGGAGGTAGAAATAATGTCTTTATCATCTTAAACTACCTCGGAGAAAGTAAATACGTGATAATTAATACGAAGGTTTATTGATCTGATGATATTTATTTAAATGGTTGTTGTCAAGTGGATTACTAATGGTTTTAAGTCTTAATGGTAAAAACAAGCATTCTCGGAACTTTTTTACCAATCATCAATACCGATTCAACATGATCCACCAGTTAGGGTTAGTATTCAAAATAATACAAAAATCCGATACATAGCTTCTCATTATGGTGCCAAACTTTAGATTTATCTTGGTATGTATATTATTTGGATTACTTTACATTTGTTCTTTAACTTGGTAAGTAGGGGACAGGGAAAGAAGATATTTTGTCGAAAGCTCGTGAATGTGCGGAACTCACCGTTGAGAATCGGTTTACTACTTGTTTAGGATTTTGTACATTTTGTCTTAGCTCAAACGGATACCGAAAATGAATTATTACTAAGTTGTTGATTGCATTATCACTAATTTGTAGGCTACCTGAAATATGAATGAGTTATTTTAAGAATGTTGAGCAACAACTGTAATTACAGTAAAAAAAATAAAAAAAAATACCAAGCAGAATGCATGGAAAAAAGTACTAAACGTTGAGGATGACTTCAACTATTTCATTCTATCAGCAAATGAAAGATCGGAAATGTAGTTGCAGGATTTCCCACTACACCCTTGTCAAGATTTGCTATAATCAACTCATAATTGAAGATCAAAACCACACTTTATTATTTTGGTTTCGTAAATGCTTTAAAGGAAATGGAAGGATTCAAGATTACAACTATTCCTCTTAAAGTTTCTCTCTCCTCAAGACTTTTCTAACTCACAAAAAATACATCATCCTTTTCGGACACATTGGATTTATATTTATAGGGTAGATTACACATAGTGGATGACGACTAAGTTTTCCTCTTATTTCGGGTTGATTAACGATTGTGCCGTGATAGTTACAATGTTTAAATCATGGTTTGTAACCATATGGGATAAAGCATGCTTATCTGAGTTTTCTTAAAACAAATCATTTATTACATCGCTCTTTTGATTGCTTTTATGACACTCGCAAAGTGTAGTTGAAGATCTTGCGGTGATGCTCATTGGGAAGTGTTGTTAATCTCGCAAGAATATCGTTGTGGCGATATTCTGGTCCTACATCTTGCCTCTTCTCATGTCTTCTTCGCAAAGTGGAGAGGATATGAGAATCTTCAATTCTTCAAAGTGCTCGCAACCTCTCTTCTTTCCATATTTTCTTCTCGACATTGCTCCGTTAATTTAGCTTTAACCGCCTACACGTGTTGTAAATTCATATTTTTACTGACACGTCTTTACTCAACATGTTATTCTCTTTTGCTTATAAAAGGCAGAGTTAAACTTCAAAACTAATTTTCTTCTTCTACTTCTCTATCTTCTTCATCTGTTTATTTTATCTTCCGTCTGCAACTTTTCTTCTTCTTCATATTCTCCTGCTACTGTTCTAATGGAATCATCAAGGTATGTTTTTTAATTACAATCTTTATTTGATTCAATTTTTACTCATATTCTTCGATCTTCTCTATTTGATCCTTCATTAACTCCCGTATTATGTTTTCTCTTCAGTGGAACTATCCCTAACACCCAATCTTCAGGTCAAAACCCTAATGCTCGCAAAAGACCGACTGAGAAGAAGAAGAGAAGTTATGCGAATGATAAGGTGGTAAGAAACACATCCTACTTCTTAAAAACAATATTGTTGCCTCTGTTTCTTATCTAAGTTATTATTCGCAGAATGTTGAGAACATCGCTAATCCTCCCAAAAGACCTCGTCAGTTTAAAGCTCTTGAGGCTGATTTCTCCATCCCCACATTAACATCTGCAAGAGTTACTCCCACAGCCTCGCAACTGGGTCCTATTTCTTCTACCTACGAGAATATCGCTGCCAACACCTCTACTTCTTTTGATTCATTAATAAATCAAGCTCCTGAAATCGTTGTGACTGAAGTTCCTTCTAGCCCTTTGTTGCCTTCAACTGTTGTTTTTCCCAACACTCCTCCTTCTGATAATACAACCATCGCAAATGACTCAAATCGTCAACTTTCCCTTGTTACCACTTCATCCTCTTCATATCTTCCTCCATCGAATGGAATCTTAGCTGGAGTTGATATTGCTTTTAAAATTTTATCTAATATTCTAGACGATGCTAGAAAATCTTCCACTGACTCTCTCCAATATGAAGCTTGTGAGACCTTACTTAAATATTTTGGCTCAGAGAACACTGCTTCACGAGCATCTTTAGAGAATGAGGTTGAAACTCTGAGAAAATGCCTTCAAGTCAAAACTTCTGAATGTGATACTCTGAACCATATGCTTCGCAACTCTTCTCTTAACTGCGAGAACCTTCGCAGAAAGAATGACGAGATGAAAGGTACAATTTTCATACCTCTACTACCCTTTTGTTTTTCTGTTTTGCTTTTATATCCTCTGTACTCAAGTTTCCTTCTTAAATTCTTGATTCGTATATTAGTTTCAAATCAGACTCGTTTCATGGAGAGACTTAAATTTGAATCTATTGATGACGAAGCTCGTGTTGAAAGAGATTCTTGGATGGACCAGTATAATAGATTAGATAATCTCTACACATATTCGATCGATCAAATAGATAATCTTACTAATGAGAATAACCAACTATCGCAAAGTCAAAATTTATTAAGTAATGAGATTTCTCGTCTCTCATATTTGTTAACCAAGTCTAATTTGGCGGTAGAATCTTTATCAGATGAGAATAGAACTTTATCCCAAGAGAAACATAGATTTTCAAGCTTGATGGCGATTTCTTCGCAGCAATTGAGTAATCTACAAAGAATATGCGATAATCAAGAGCAATCTCTTCGTTCCCTTAAAGATGAAATCAAGGAGGTAATCAATCATCTCGCTGAGAAGGATAAACTTATCAAAGGTAGGTTAACTCTTAGTTTGAAGGCCAATGAGCTTCAAGACCAATACTCTCAATTAAAGAAATCTCATTCTTTACTATCAAAGGAAAACTTGTATCTACGCACTGAGAAGAAAACATGAAGTCTCGTATGAAGGGTGTGGTTGGCGATAAATTTGATGACGCTATGAATCAATGGGAAAACTGTTTCTTTATATTAATTCAAAAGTTAACCTCGCAGAAAGAAGGTAGTCAATTGACTGCCTCTCTTGTTAACCTTTTTGTTAAAATTTTGTGTTATATTTCTTGCAAAATCTTTTACTGAATGATCTTTTATCACTTTTGTCACTCGTAGAATCGAAAGAAGTCTTCATTCTACCATCGCTGATCTTACCAACAAATTGGATAAAGAGAACAAGACTCTTCTTTCCAATTATCTTGAAGCTCGCGACAAAGCAGAAAGAAGACTTGATTATCTCG
>JAJJWX010004627.1:0-25823 GCA_023529315.1 Papaver bracteatum
AGTCAGTCTTATACAAAACCCATGTTTTATTTTAATACAACCCAATACCCACCAAATCATATTATCCCATGATTCCCATCGCTTCTTCTTCTTTCCATTAACCAAAGAAAATACATAAACCCTAGAATTGTTTTTCAAAACCTCTAGAAAGAATTTAGACTCACCATCTCAAACAGGTTAATCAAGTATTATTGGACGAGTGAAACAAAAGCAATCATATTATCAAGATTTCTGTGAGTAAGTAAAGAAGATTTTTTTTTCTTTTTTAATTATGTTATTATTTGATAAAGAGCATTACATTAACTAATAAATAACAAGCTAAGCTCCAACAACATACTATTACATTAATTGAACAAGCTGTTGTGCTAACCTACCAGCGAGCTTCATGGGTAACCTAGCCAAGGGAGCCGAAGCAGATGGGGGCTGAGATTGTGTCACAAGGGGGGAAAACTAACAATACCTTCCATGTTAATTCCTGCAATATTACGCTATTGGAGACTTGAACCTGGGACCTCCTGAAACACATGAAACTTCAGGGAACGGGGATGACCAGCTGAGCTAGGGCACGTTCTTAAATCCAAAAACCATACAATCGTTTCAAGTATGGGTTTATGAGGTTTCCCTTGATTCTTTTAGGGGATTTTAATTTTGTGCCACACTTCCAATTAGGTGTTCAAGAAAATGCCACCGTTTTTTTTAAGAGTTTATAAAATGCCACACTCTTGACTTTTTCCGTCACGTTTTTTGAGAAAATAGTTATCTGGCGTTAGTATCCGTTAGTGCTTACGTGGCATTAAATCAGCAGGTTAAAATGACGTTGAAGCCCCTGAATCAGTTAACAGGAACGAGTTAAACGATTGAGCGAGTTAACTCGCGACCAAAACGGACGTGAAAAAAAAGTGCAACATTTGATAACAGTCGGAATACACATGGAACGAATCTAAGAGAAAAAAATCGACAATCCATATTCTACCCCTCATTATAACAGTCATGTTCAGGTCATATTCATCATTTTCAAGCTGTATATATAGTAGTGATCTTCTTTACTCAATTTCTTTCAGAAGTTCATCACACTAGATTTTCAATCACACATAAAAATGAGCAAAAGAGTGATAAACTCTTCAAGTAGTAACAGTTGCAGTAGTAGTAGAAAGAGCACAGATTGTAAAGCTTTTAGATGGGTTTCAGACCACCTTTTCATTGCTGCAAAAAATAGGGTTATCTATTCAAGTTTCAATCTCAATGCTATATGTAAGGAACTAGAAAAGACAATTAACATGTAATCTGAAAATTAGTTCTTAACTAATATCATTCACATTCATAAAGTAAGATTATCCACCAAAATAAAACTGATTTCTGGTACATATACCCGTCCGCACCAGAATCGATGTGTCTAAAGCATCAAAAAAAAAACTAACCAACACACATAGTTGTCCACAACATATCTAACACAAACAAACACACTTCTACTTCCTAGTCTTCTTAGCCTTGGTTTTCTTTCCCTTTGTGATGAGAGATTTTGGTTGTGGATCGATACAAACAAAGTTAATTGACATTTTGATTATCTTGTGTAGATCCCTGAGTGCTAGGTCCTGCTGGTGGTCTTGTTTGAGAGCTAGGCCCTGCCGATGACTCACCAACAAATGATGATGTACCTCTGGATCTGTTCACCTTGGCTTTACCCCTAGCAGTGCTACTTTCAGGCTGATATCTACTAGTGAAGGTGCAGTTTGCAGCATCATACTCCGTGCTTGGCTTGAATCCAGTTTGGTTTTTACCAACATCACCACCAGCACAGGTTCTCTTGTTATGACCAGCAGTAGATCCACATTTTCCACACTTCATTTTCTTCACCGCAGTTTCAGGTTCATCATAACTTCTCTTCCTCTCACTAGTGGAAAACAGACGTTTTAAGATAGTCACAAAGTGTCGTATACCTTATTTATACGACACTATCGAACTGCAGCTGAAAGTGCCGTAGATTTAGTGTCTTTTTATGGAACGACACTTTCAAGTTGACTCTGAATAAGTTCAATTTACGATACTTTCAAGTCGTCGCTATATACTATACTTAGAGAGTGTCGTGGAGTTAATTTTTTCATTTTTAAAAAATATGGAAATTAATAGAATTCAAAAGCGACTAAATTTGAATTCTAGAAACTAAAATTAAGAAATTTAAAATGAATATGTAACTAAAAAATCTTTGTATTAAAAGTAGAATTCAATTACAATTTAACCAACCTAAAATATCAAGGTCAAAAGAAATTTAAATTTTTTTACACTAAGTTAAAAATGTTCAACCTATATTCCCTTTACATAGTTCATCAAAAGCTTGAAGGTACTCCAAATCTTGACACAAACTTTACTTTGACATTTCTAGTGAGACATTTGTGTCCCTAACACCTTTAGCACTGCACCAACAGTCGCTTGTCGGGGATTAAGTACTCGTAAAGAAGCTGCCAATCACAAAGCAAATGTTAACAATTAGTAAAACTAGATATTTGAAGTGAAGTGTATAATATACATAAGGATTTTCAGCAAATTCAGTTTCCAAACAAATTTTTACTAGAGTTTTTACATTTCTAACTAGTATCTCTTACAACACAATTGTGAAACTGATAAATGTGCCCCTTGTGATCGTAAGCCACTCTCTGCAGTCATCACTTTAGATTCAGCTTGCACCCTTGCAACTTAAAATTCATCACCTTTCTGATCTGCACAAGCCCGTAACTGTAAGAGTACTTTCCACAAATTAAAACAAACAGACAAGTTCAAATCTGATGGATAAAAACAGAGCCAAGCGACATACTTATTCACACTAAGCAAGCTTTACTTCATGGTGATCAGAACATGTAAATGCGTTAGCATAAAAGAGAAGGAAGGCCAGCCTCCAACAAATTTTCAAAGGACAGCTGCACTTCCTTTTACATGCCTACTCAAGGTCTTGTTTACTGAAGAATCTTTTGCACACTCACACTGCAAGAGCTAATTTAAATTTTGTCGATTAGATGTCAGCTGCAAAAGAAGAGAGAAAAAAAAGTGCTAGTCAAGTTATAATGAAAGATCTTATACTGCATCAGTGCATAATAATTTGTTGAGTAATAAATACTCTTTCATCTGGGAGAATGCTAATTGCTAACTCACTGCTAGCTATCTTTTAGCGACATTAACCATACAAGAAATTCATAAACTTACAGTTCCGTTTTGAATCTACCATGCATAGATCTATTGGCCAATGGAAAAAATCATGTCAGATATGATGAAGAAGCTTAGTAAAGAAAGGATGCATAATGAACATCCCATTCTCTTCACATATGTTCAGTTAAATGCCACTAACAACCTTAATAGTTATCAAGAAAAAAATGCAAATTCAACTCGAGTGGAAATTAAAACTTATCATCTTGTTAATAACTTGAAGCTTTTGGACGGTACTTTCTGCAAGGGAACAACCACAACTCTACAGTAACTATGCTTCTTCTATCTATCAAGCAAACTTATTAATTTCCCAGGCCAAGTATCAAAAATACAAAACCAAAAAAGAAAATTTAAGGTTGTAGCTCCGAGAAAGCCAAAAAAAAAGGAAAAACATCTTTACAATGCTTTACAATTAAGGGTGCACATGAACCGAGCCGGAACCGGTGGAACCGTACCTGGTTTTAGACCGAACCGAGGTACAAGGTACAGGTACCGGTCCAAAAAATAGGAACCGAGGATGAGGAGGTACAGGTACACGGTCCTGCCCAAGTTTCGTCCCGAATAATACCGAGTGTAACGATCAATTGTAAACGTTAGATTAAATATAATCTAACGGTGATATATTTATAATATATATAGAAATGAGGTTAGGGTTAGAGACATAAATGTGCCCAATTTTTTTCCTTCTTCTTCTTCGCTGCTCTCCTGAGTCTCCTCCTCCATCACTGTGTTCATAAGAACACACCACCAAACGTAAATTTTCTGTTATCTCTGTTTATTTATTGGACTGTAAATTTTATATGGGTATCTAATGATCAATTTTCTGAGGTACTTCGAAACCGATCTATAAGTTCAAGTGTTCTACGTTTTATGCCTTCTTTTTGATGTAAATTTTATATGGGTTTCTTACTGTGTTTTTTCTTTCTTCTTTTTGATTGTTTTATGCCTTCTACGTTTGGGTTAATTGATTTGTTTGTTGATTTGTTTATTGATTTGTAGTTGGTAGACGTTTTTTTATTCAATCCGATCTTTAAGTTCAAGTGTTCAACCAATCCTCTTTGATTATCGATCTATTTATTGTTTGTTGTTCTAGAAATTTACTTTGCTCTTTTGATTTGGTTTGTAGCAATCTATTTCTTGTTACTTTGGTTTGATTTCTGATCTTATTTCTTATTAGGTTATTCAAAATTTGTTCTGATTTTGACCTAATTTTTAGTATTTTGATTTGGGTAATTTGGATGTGATGTGATTTTGTATGTATAGATTTTGTAGAGGTAAATTAGGGAAGATGTTGATTTGCAAGTATGGCTCTTTGGATGTGCTGTGATGTGCAGCAGGTATACCAGCCATTGTTTTTTTTACCTGCTAATAAGATTTCAATGGCTCAGTTAGTTCAGCCAATTTCTAATGGTGCAAAAGTTTTGAGTTTAGATACTGATTTTGATGGTTGTATGCAATTGATACGCGAAGTTACGGCTGAATTACCAATTTATTTAGCTAATTCTTTGAATAGTTTGAGAATTGAAGGACAGAAAACTGCTGCTATTGAGAAGGTTCTTTGTTGTTGGGTACATTTAGTTTCTAAATTTTTTTCGTTTCTGATTCTCAGGAGTTGAGTAACAAAGGATGTGAGATCAAGGAGAAGGAAGAGAAGGAGGCTAAAAAGCGTCAATGTCAAGCTGATGACTTCTCTGATCTATAACGCTCAATTAAGGTATATTAATGATTATGACTTCTCTGGGGAAATTCAAATTATGCATTTTATGCTTGCAGCATATTAGGAATTAGGACAAGTTCTGGATGTGGTTCTCTACCGAGGACTTAATGATTATAACAACTCCACGTGATTATTTCATTGTTTAACTGTCCACATGAACCAGGCTTGAGCACTGCACACATGAAGCTTTCTGACTTTGAATTTTTTCAACAGGCACTTAAGCGAGAAATCAGCAAAGCACGCATAAAGAAATCAGCAAAGCTTTCTCACCAGATTACTTTCCAGAGGTGTCAATGTAAATGGTTCATGTGAAGATGGCACGCTGACACCCCTAGAAGTGGCCGGTGCTACACTGTCACCCCTAGAAGTGGCTGCTGCTAACGTGTTTGTTAGGGTCCAAAATGTGTATGTTAAGAAAAAAAACTCAAATCTTAATATGGTTTGTTGCTCCAAAAGATTTATGCAGAGACTATATGATCCCATACTACTTATTCTGTAGCTTAGTAAAAATGTGTATTGTTAGGGTCCAAAATGTGTATGTTAAGAAAAAAACTCAAATCTTTATTAACAAGGATTTTTTTTGTCTGGAACCGAGTATAGTACCGGAACCGTACCTGGTACCGTATTGGTCCCGAACAGTACCGGAACCGAGGTACAGGGTACAGGTACCGGTCCAAAATTTTGGAACCGAGTTTAGGGAGGTACAGGTACTCGGTCTTGGCAAGAACCGAGCCGAACCGTACCGTGTGCACCCTTATTTACAATAGATCAACAAGACAACAACACAAGAAACTAATCTAGAAGGAATAATAACTTTGTTAAAAGCACATAAGATTGAAATCCAAGTTAAAAGGTCTTACAAAAAAGTGAAGCCTGCATCAGACCAACCACAGATGGAACTTTGCTATAGAAGATTGTTATTTCTTTTATCCCTGCAAAAGATAAACACGATGAAATTAATGAACAAAGCTCAATCAAATAATATATAGACTTAACTGAAACCAATGTTGAATACCAAAATTGGGTAATATTAATCTTTGATAACATTCAATGCAATGCAAAAATAATGTATACAGTGTATATTCTGGATAATGATGCACCACCACATGAGTGGAATATATTAGTCACGGTGTCTTATACAGTAAGAGAAGCATAAAAATTATTGGGTTCATTTTTTTTTTTTAAGACACGGTGTAAGGCGAGTCAGTGACAAGAATTTTTCAGTTTACCTAGACTTAAACATTTTGGAAACTCACAAGTATCCACCATTCAGACTCGTCTAACTATACAGTTTTCACTTTTCTTTATATAATAGTATTAAAAAGAAAAAAGTATTCCATAAAAGTAAAGAACCAGGTGTCACATACCTAATCAACTTGCAAAAGCCAGATACTGCAACCTTTGAGCACCGATCGGTATTCCATTAGCTATATCATTATGAATAACTTGGGGAAATGGAGGCCAGTTTCTATCATCCAAGGGGACACTAGCTGTATTATTAAGACAGCGAAACAGATTCAACCCGTTAAATAATTGAAGAAGAAAAGGAAATTTTAGATTGAAAATAACAATTTCATGTTGTATAGCATACCTCTTATAACAACATCTTCTCTTCTTTTGATGTCCTGCAGTAAAGAAGCAAATTGTGAAAACTAATAGCAACACTCTCAAAAGAAACAACAACAAGTAAAACAAAAAATTCATTTAAGTATTGTTGAGCATATCAACAACTTAGGTGTGCAGGTTTACCTGTTCTCTCCTCTTCAAATCTTCTTCCCAGGATGAAATTTCCATTTCTCTATCATAGAATCCTGTTTGGTTTCTAAAGTACGCCTTTGGTAAACAAACTGACACCGACTGGAAAAGGGAGTGTGATCATTGAACTTCAATAATAGAAATGCATACCAACAATATCTTTCTCTCCTTAGACATTTATGCACCTATGAAGTAAACAGAACCAGAACATACACCATAAAGAATAAGAAAAAAGTAAGAGAATTTTTGAACCACAATACTAACCAGCACAGAAACACCTAATTATCAAACCCATTACAGAGGATATCACTACAGATGAACGAGCACACTATAAAAATAAACAAACACATCATGGTAATGATCCACTTGTTAATATCATATTGTGAAGTGGTTACGGAGTGCGTCTTCATTCTTATCACACAATAAGTAAAGGAGATACAAAATTCAAAATCCGTGGGCTAACATATGATTGTCACACAATTTTTAAAAGACTGAGAGGCTTGAGGAATGAGAATTATGAGCAGACCTGTTAATGATGCGTCGTGATAGTTATGCCATTAGCCCCGACGATATCTATGGCGTACTTGACCATGAACAAAATTACGGATGTAAAGATCTCCCACCTGAAGATGAGTTCCAGATTAAATCATTAAGACACTCTTCAAGATTATCGAGGGAAACACGTCCAACTGTGTAATTAAATAAGTCAGCCATTCGCACTTAGAAAAGGTTTAAATGCCAAATAAATTAACGGTAAACGAAAACGAATTGAAACAACTCTTTTAGGAGGATGATGACGGGTGAAACCAATGAATTTATCTATACAAGAATTCGTGATACAATAGTTCAAAGGAGAATCCTATTAGTAAGACAGTAACTAAAGTAGAGTGTTTAAGGAAACTCTACTGGGTTATTTTCACAAACAGGTAGCAGACTAGTTTGGAAACCCAATTCAAGACTTTGATTTTTGAAGAAAATAAAAACTTGATGGCTCTTAAGTACTCTAAGGGTTAACTCAAAACCTTCAATAGCTTCTTTGAGAGTCTTGAATCCCAAACCAACATTCCTTTAGTATTGGTTTCCTCCCTTTTCCAGAAGGCTTCGATCTGCATAAAACAAACCATAGAATCAGTAAGAACACAAATATACATATCAACAACCTGAAATGAATGATTTTAGTTCTTCTCGCCATTGGGAATCCCCAAGTTGGTTCAAATAAACCTTCTCCTTATGTATGTATATATAAACCCAACTCGAATCAACACTCAATAAGAGGATCTGCAAAAAAAATTAATTATAACAGGTTATAAACATTATCCCTAAATCAAAATCCAAATCAAAGATAAATGAGATAGATGAAGATGGTGAGATGCAATACCTGTTCAGCCATGGTTGAGTGTTCTTCTTCACCCCCACCACCGAAACCAAATTCTACTTGTTCCTCTCCTCCTCTTTGTAAAATATCCATCAGATCTAAATACGAAAACCATTAGCAAATTACTAACAAATATAACTCTTAAAATAAATCAAGTATATGAAAAAATCCTGCAAAATTAGTAAATCTCTAGATATGAAATGAATGGTTTCTTACATGTGTAAAAAAACTTTCGATCACCAACAAAAATATGCAAGATTAGCTCGTAATGGTGGTGTTATGGTGATAGCAGAAGTGAGATGGAATTTTTTTCATTTTTTTAGGAGAAGAGTTGACGAAATCAAGTGAAGCTGAGGGAGAAGGGGAAAGAGAAAGAGCGAGTAATTGAGGCGGAGAGGATAATTTTTTCTCTCTCCAAACGGGATAAGATATGATATAGTTGGGGTAAGATATTTTCTCTCTCCACAAAATCAATACTATTCATACGTCGTTGTGTAAGTCCACGGAAGTCCCGACACAACGACACCTTGACTTCAGTCAGTAGCACCTTTCGTGTATTGTTTCAGTTTTTCATATTAAGATATTCATTCTGTGTCGTTTCATTACGTCTCAGATAGGCCTTTTTACACTAGTGTCTTCTTTGCTGGTCTTCCAGTTTTTCTCTGATAAGGAGGAAGGTTTAAGTTGATGTTCATGGTTGGCTGCCAGAAGAAGAGAAAAGAAATTAGAAAGTTAAAGTAATGAAACCCTAAAGGGTTTGATTCTTAAATAGGGAAAAGAAAAATATAAATATATAATATCTTCAAAAGTAAATGCACCACATTCAATAAAGAAACTACCTTATCTTCCCAGTCCCATTCAGTTATGTCTTCTAATGGTGTGACAGCATCTGCATATGTGGTCCTATAATATTCCACAGAATAATAAGGAGCACAATAACTGTTCAACCAATAAAACAAAGTTATGTCAGTGTACTAGGAACAATAGATAATACAAACCACTTACAAAAACAAAAGTAAATGAATACTACACAAAAGTAATTGAATAACCACTTACTCTTTCCAGTTTGGCCTGAGAAGTTTCAATGCACATACAGCATGTTGACAAGGGAATCCCCTTAGCTACCATTGTAAACAAGTGCATTCTTTGTCTACAATATTCACTGTGAATATTTTCTTGGTGATCACATTAGTTACCAAATAAACTTGTCCAACCACACTGCCTTCTGTATCAAACTTTCCAACCAATTCAAGCATCTTATTTATCAATTTTAGCAATGAGGACCAAACCATTTTCATTCCACTTAGCATATTCTTCCCTTCTCTTGAATAACAAACCCATGACTAAATGACCATACATCATGCCTAGTTGGATAATAGGTTTATCTCTCATATTAGAAGCCATGGAATTAAAAGACTCAGAGAAATTTTTATTCATATGCTCACAACAGCTAAGGGGATCAAAATAGGCCCTAGACCAAGTACTTTGATCTTCTTTCCTAAGATATTCACCATCCTCGACATTTTCTTTGCATATACTGTCAAAGTGCTCCTATATTGAAAAACAATCACAACTTTATATATAACCTACAAACTAACAATCAATAAACATATGGTATTTTTCACGAAAGAGGCACAAACCTTGAAATGATTTTCTTTGTAAGATTTGCATGCATTCCAAAATGAGTTGTGCAAGGTTGGTGCCTTGTAGTACTTCTTGAAGTTCTTGTATAAGTGTCTGCATATGCAAATGAAGAGTTAGTACCTCTTCAAGTTCTTGAACCAATAGAAAAACATATACAAGGGACTAAACTTAGTTACCTAAAAAAGTATCTAACTCTTGCACCTGGGAAAACCTTAGGAACAGCTTCCAACAAGCCTTTTTGCCTATAAGAAATAAAGGTAATTCTGCCAGCATGATGTGCATTGATTGCTGGGGCCAAATCCTTGAGGAACCCAGTCCAGTTCTCCTTAGTTTCACTTTGACATACCTTAATGACTAAAGGCACAAGATTATTCTGACCATCAAGTGTTGTTGTAGCCATTAGAACACCACAACTCTTTCCAGTTAGATGGCATGCATCTAACCCTATGGTAGCCTTCACCTTTAAAAATCCTCTCATTGGTGCAGCAAATAAAATAGTCATGCTCATGGATGTCTTATCTGCACATTAAGTAACCAAACTATGTAACTAAATGAGCATAACTTATAAATAAACAAAGGGAAGAGCATAAATAAGGGTACTGAACATAATGTATACCTTTTTTTCTATAAGTGTATTTAGCAACAGACCCTGGATTAGTATGAGCCACCATTGCATAAAAGATGGGTACATCCTTGTAGTTGTCTTCATAATTACCAAACAGATCTTCTAAACGAAGATTTCTTGCCTTCCATGCACAAATATATGGTATATTTATGTTATGAGTAACAAAAAATTCTCTTGCTATATGTCTAGGCTTTGGAATTAAGGCCCCAGCTGTCTCCTTTAACTTATCATGTACCACCTCTTTTACCAACTCAGGATTGGCAGATCTGTTAAAACTCTTTGGATTTCCAACACAAGTATGTTCTAGATTAACCTTACTAACAATAAAAGTTGGCTCATGCCTTTTTATGCTAGCATTTACAAACCATTCACAACCATACTCTTCCCTAAACCTACATCTGACTCTTAATCTAGTTTTTTCACTCTTGTAAACCTTGTATTGATAATTATTTTTTACACAATAACCCCTAAGATGTTTCTTAAATGCCTTTTTTTATTGAAAGCATACTTTACCTCAATCTTAGTAGGATCAACAGGAGACACCTCTTCTTCAACAGGGAATAAAGGTTCTTCTTCTTCATCACTGTGCATATTGAAGTCTTATTTCCATTTTTTGTAATCAAACTTTGGTTTGGCATCCAACACAAGTATGTCTTCATTACAATCATTAATATCATTATTCCCACCATCAACTGCAATTAACAAACAACATCAAAGTGTTAGTACATTTAAAGAAAGGGGAAATAGATATTAAATTATAAACATTAAAGTTTTAATACTTCCATACCTTCTTCATTATCTTATTCACTGCTGCTTGAATCAGTGATTTCATCTCCAACTTTATACGTCTTGACAATATCTTCATAATCAATATCATCCTCTTCATCATTGTCATATATTGGTGGAGAATTTGGATATTCAATGGGGTGACAATCATCCACAGTAATGTTCTCTAGTACCACATTCTCCTCCTTGTCTTCATCTTGACCACATTATCATTATTGTTATTTGCATCAGTCTTGTTGTTTACATCAACTTGGTAATCATGGTTAAAGTTTTCAGTCACTTGAATTGGTACACTGCTAGAACCCACAACACTGGCTTGACCAATGCAATAATAACCCTGAGATTCCACTTCATTTAACAAATCCACAAATAATTTCTTAGATACTCCATTTGAGTTTTCAACCTTTGACTGAGCTTCCAACCTTGGTGATCTCCTTACAGTCTTTTCTGGTGATCTCCTTACAGACTTTTCCTTTGAAACTGGTTTTTAACAATCCTATTATGGGACTTCTTTGGAGTCTCATCATTAAAAATCACTGGTTGTTCCATTGCAGCCTCAATAAAGTCATTGTCATTCCCAAATTCAGAATTTGATATATTCAAATGTAAACATATAAATCCTTTATCATCAGCTACTGCATGCTCCAAAAACTTAAACAAGTCATCATTACTATCCATAATCTCAGGAAAACATGGTTCTATCATCCAATATAAACTAGAAATTTCATTTTCAGAAAGGCGCAATTTAACACGCAACATCTGCTCAAATTCCTTGAGGTCAATTTTTTCTCTATCCATGTGAGGGAAGAACAAAGTTATATTATTTTCCATAACCAACACGCTGATGTATCTATATGGATAATATGTTTCATTAATGCATCATAAGTAAACAAATAAAATAAACTTCAGTAAACCCCCAAATTTCTAAGCACTGAAATCCAACAATTTAAACCCTTATCATACAAATTCCGAAAATTTAAACACTAATATCTCAAATCCAACATTTTAAACCCTAATCATACAAAACCCCTACTTACATTACATATCAGGATTAAAAACCATAATTAAAAAAAAAATCAGAAATTGAACTCATGCTTCGATTCACTATGAACTTTACTGAAACAATCAAACCCTAATTAAAAATTACAGAAAAATTTCATAGAAAATTAAACCCTAATTAAAATTCACAAAACAATCAAACCAAACATCAACTCATGCTTCGATTCAAAACCCTAACATACAACAACATCGATTTAAGTAACAAAATGAAAAGAAGAGAAATATAAGATGAAAAAAGAGATGGGTTTCTTCAGGAATTGAGAATAATGAAGTTAGGGTTTTAGTAAAACATACAACTGGTTGTTCTTGCCGTTCTTCTTCTTCTTCATCTTGAAATTTACCGAAACCCTTTACTCAGATTCAAAACCTAAACCAAATCCCTCTGTAGAACCCTAGTTTTCTCTAACCTAAGCTTCTCCGCTGGTAAACAGAGACAGAAAGAACAAAATGAAAAATGAGAAAGTCAAAGCCTTGGTGTGGTTTCATTTCCGTGAAGGATAGGATAGTAAACTAACACATGACACATGTAGTTATCTCGTGAAGATAATCTTGAGTCGTTGATATATAGACAGGTGTAAGAATCTTGACCTGGTCAGCGAACTTTTGACCAATTAGGTGGGTCCAGACGGAAACACTAACAGTTGTGGCATTTTATAAAATCTGAAAAAAACGGTGGCATTTTCTTGAACACCTAATTGGAAGTGTGCCAGTTTGTTGATATTCACATTCTTTTATCATGTTCACGATAGTCATTTGCATATTGAGTTTCACGTTTTATTATTAAGTTGATCTTTTATTTTTCAATTTGAAATTGAGAATTGATAAGTGTTCACTAGGTGATTTTGATTTTGATTTTGTTTTGTGATGAATGTATAAATTTATGGACTAACTAGAACTTGAAGTAATCACAGACTCAAGAGGTAACTTAGATCGAACTAGTTTTTATTAGGATGGAGAGTGTATAGTTGATGTCCCTTCTCAATTTTAAAGTAGCTTTGGAATTTTATTCATTTCACCTAATTTTTTGCGATTTCTTATAGCGTCTTCCTTGCCAAACCTTTTACCCATGGACCAAAAAGCAAAGCTACAATTATAGTCGTATCAGACTTTTTTGCTATCTTCTTTATTCATTATTTGCTGATTTCTCTAACGTAACTGGGACTTGTTTGTGTTCAGAAACGGAATATACAAAAGGTTTGGAACCTTGTTTCTTGCTCTGGATCTGAAGGACAACCGCTAAGAGCCAAAGTGATAAACACGACAGCTTAGATCTTTTCCCTTATTCCGATGAATGACATGCATGTATCCACCTTCGTGGATGCTTCAACAGAAGAAGAATCTCAAAAAATGCAAGAACCAACTCTCATATCTCTTAGTTTTACGTTTTTGGTCTATTGTATTTGAATTCTTTTTTCTAGTAGACCTGAAATGTTAAGCCTGCTTTTATTTATGCTGTGGGTTTCTTGTTAAGCCTGTTTGTCTTTATTTTACCATGCAATAATTTTGCAGAATGAAAAAAATGTGACTTGAACCTTAGATTCGCTTCAATTCATTAGAAATCACACTTATTAAACCAAACTAATACTACTAAGGTGAGTAATGCAGTACTCTCATAAGGTAAAAGGAAAAACAATAAAGTATTTTTTGTTAAGAAATGTAAACTTGATTTAGATAATTAAAGAATAATCTAGAATTATGTAGACCTAGCTAGTTAATTGTAGACTAGTCCAAAGTACTCTAGCCCATCTAAAGTCTTCAAGGCTAATAAGGCCCAAGATTACTAGAATATTCAAGAATATACAAAAGCTTAGAGTCTAAGGTGTCTAGAAATATCTAGGACATGTTGTAGTCATACTTCTCTAGGAAAATCTAGAGAGTTCTTAGGTTAGTTGTGTCACTCTATAAATAGGGATGTAGTGCAACCAAATGAAGTTGTAAGTGAGGGAAAACCCAAAGTGGTTAGTAAGGTCAGTGATAAGTAAGTGTTTGTAAACAAAGTGAGTGGCGTGTGTACTACTAGTCTTAAGAGAGTAATAAAATTTCATTTCCATAAACCATTTGTGAGCCCATTTTTAAACCATCTTCAATACCCATTTAGCCTTTAACTCCAAATCATTTCCAACAAAGTGGTATCAGAGCCATAGATCCTATGGCTACCGAAATGTTTCCCTTCCAAATTCCTAAACTCACTAAAGAAAACTATGACAACTAGAGTATTCAAATGAAGGCGTTGTTAGGCTCACAAGATGCATGGGAGATAATAGAGAAAGGTTATGTCGAACCGGAAAATGAAGCGACACTACCACAAGCTGAAAAGGATACGCTACGTATTTCTAGAAAGAGAGATAAAAGAGCTCTTTTCCTTCTTTATCAAGGCATGGATGAGTTGTCCTTCGAGAAGATATCAAGAACCGCTAATGCAAAGCAAGCATGGGAGATTTTGCGAAATTCCATCAAAGGCGTAGACAAAGTGAAGAAGGTGCGATTGCAAACTCTTAGAGGTGAGTTTGAATATCTCTCCATGAAAGAGTCCGAATTAATCTCGGATTATTTTTCAAGAGTTTTAGTTGTTGTTAATCAACTAAGAAGAAATGGTGAGGTCATGAGTGATAGTCGTGTGATCGAAAACATATTACGGTCACTCGTTCCAAAATTTGACTATATTGTCATTGCAATTGAGGAGTCCAAAGACGTCGAAACCATGACCGTGGAAGATCTCATGGGATCGTTACAAGCCCATGAAGAAAGAATGAGAAAGAGAGCCAAAGAGGGAGCAGTAGAACAAGTTCTACAACAAAAGCTCACTTTGAAAGACAAAGGAGAGAGCTCTAGTAGTAATGCTAGAGGAAGAGGACGCGGCTACTACGGCGGAAGAAGAAGAGGCAAGAAAAATGATGATGATCAAATGGGCCAGAGGTCAAGCTTCACAAGAGGTCGTGGCAGAGGAAACAATTCATGGCACAACAATAATAAGCCAAGGTATAACAAATCTCAAGTTGAATGTTATAATTGTCATAAGCGTGGTCATTATGCTCGAGATTGTTGGTTTTCATCAGATAACGTCAAATAAAAAGCTAACTATGCTAATAAAGAAAAAGAAGGAGACCAGACCTTGTTGGTGGCATGCAAAGGAGGTGACTACAATGAGAATTGTACATGGGTGCTTGATACGGGAGCAAGTAACCATATGTGGCACGTGTGAAGGAGAAGTTAAGTGGAGCTTGATGAATCAGTTTCCGGCAACGTGACGTTCGGAAATGGAGCGAAAACTCCGGTGAGTGGTCTTGGCAAAAATTTTATTAAGTTAAAAAATGGAAATCATGAGTTTATTTCTGATGTTTATTACGTCCCTAACGTAAAAATGAATATATTAAGTTTGGGACAACTCTTAGAAAAAGGCTATAGGATGAATATGAAGGACCTTAGTCTTTTTATAAGAGATAGGAAAGGAAAGTTGATTGCCAAAGTGACGATGACGGGGAATAGGATGTTCTATATGAACATTCAAAACGAGCTTTATCGCGAGATGTTTGACCTTTGTGTGAAAGACTCGTCATGGCTCTGGCATCTTAGGTATGGACATCTCAATTTTGGAGGATTAAAGTTATTTTCCAAACAAAAGATGGTTAGAGGTTTGCCAAGAATAGACCACCCGGATCAGTTGTGTGAAGGATGTTTACTTGGAAAACATTTCAGGAAATGTTTTCCCAAGGAAACATTCTCAAGAGCCACAAAACCACTGCAGTTGGTACACACAGATGTTTGTGGACCAATAAAGCCAAGCTCGTATGGTGGAAATAATTATTTCCTCATATTTTTCGACGACTTTAGTCGAAAAACATGGGTTTATTTCTTGAAACAAAAATCGGAGGTTTTCTCCAATTTCAAGAAATTTAAATCCCTTGTGGAAAAAGAAAGTGGCTTTGAAATTTTGGCTATGAGATCAGACAGAGGAGGTGAATTTACTTCGAAGGAGTTCAAGGCTTACTGCGAAGACAATGGAATCCGTCGGCCTCTTACGGTTCCATACACACCTCAACAAAATGGAGTTGCCGAAAGTAGAAACAAGACAATTCTCAACATGGCCCGGAGTATGTTGAAGACAAAGAAAATTCCCAGGGAGTTTTGGGAAGAAGCAGTTGACTTTACGGTTTACCTGATAAACCGATGTCCCACAAAAAGTGTGTGGAACATGACTCCTTTAGAAGCATGGAGCGGAGTGAAACCCGGCGTCTCACACTTACGAGTATTCGGAAGCATCGCATATTCTCATGTACCGAGTCAACTGAGAACAAAGCAAGATGACAGGAGTGTCAAGTACATATTTATCGGTTATGACTCTCGATCCAAGGGATACAAGTTGTACGATCCAATCAATAAAAAAATTGTCACAAACAGAGATGTGGAGTTCGATGAAGAAAGCTTCTGGGATTTCGGCGTTCAAGAAAAGGATTATAATTTTCTCCCTATTATAGAAGAAGAAGACCAACAAAAACAACAACCACCCGAACCAGTGGCTCCAATTACTTCACCACCACCATCATGATGATCCATCATCAGCAGATGAAAGTTCTAGCGAAAGGCCCTTACGGACGAGGAATATAACTGATATCTATGGAGATAATGTATCTCTTTTTTGTCTCTTTGCAGAAAGTAAACCAATAAATTTTGAAGAAGCCGTCAAAAGCGAGAAATGGAGAAAGGCGATGGATGAAGAAATCAAGGCTATTGAGAAAAATAACACCTGGGAACTTGTAACACTTCCGAAAGGACAAAGAGCAATTGGAGTAAAGTGGGTGTACAAAGACAAGAAAAACGCTAAAGGGGAGGTTGAAAGATACAAGGCAAGATTGGTTGTAAAAGGCTACAACCAAAGAGAGGGCATCGACTATGATGAGGTATTTCTCTGTCGCTTTCGTCTTGAAACTATAAGATTAATTATTTCTCTAGCTGCCCAAAATAGATGGAAAGTCCATCAAATGGACGTCAAGTCAGCCTTTTTAAATGGGCATATTGAAGAGACAATATATGTCGAGTAGCCACCTGGTTACGAAGCCATAGGACATGGATACAAAGTCCTTAAGTTGAAAAAGGATTTATACGGCTTAAAACAGGCACCAAGGGCGTGGTACAGCAGAATCGACAAGTACTTCCAAGAAAATAATATCAGTAAGTGCCCACATGAACATACTCTCTATGTGAAAGTGAATGAAGAAGGATATATGTTGCTCGTCTGCCTATATGTGGATGATTTGATCTTCACCGGCAATAACCCAATAATGTTCGAAGAATTCAAGAAAACGATGACCAGAGAATTTGAGATGACAGACATCGGTCTTATGTCATACTATCTCGGGCTCGAAGTAAAACAAACGAGAAAATGGAATTTTTATATCTCAAGAAGGATATGCGAAAGAAATCCATAAGATATTTAAAATTGAGAAGTGTAATCCGGCAATTACTCCGGTGGAATGCGGAATCAAGCTATCAAAGATCGACGGAGGCGAGAAAGTCAATCCGACTCATTACAAGAGTCTTGTTGGAAGCTTGAGATACTTAACTTGTACAAGGCCAGATATTCTCTATGCAGTGGGGATAATTAGTCGCTACATGGAGGCACCTACGACTACACATATGAAGGCTGCCAAGAGAATTTTGCGCTACTTAAAAGGTACGATTGATTTCGGATTATTTTACTCGTCGTCATACAAGTACAAGCTTGTTGGATATAGTGATAGTGATTGGGCCGGAGATTTAGATGAAAGAAAAATTACTACTGGATTTGTATTTTTTCTCGGAGATACGGGCTTCACTTGGAGTTCGAAGAAGCAACCGATCATCACACTCTCCACTTGCGAAGCTGAGTACGTCGCAGCAGCATCGTGTGTTTGTCATGCCATATGGCTAAGGAGTCTAATGAAGGAGCTAAAAATTGAGCAGGATGAACTGACTACAATATTTGTGGACAACAAGGCGGCGATGGCTTTAGCAAAAAATCCGGTGTTCCACGACCTAAGCAAGCACATTGACACATGATACCATTTTATCCGAGAGTGCATATCGGAGAATAAGGTACAACTGAAATACACAAAGTCTCAAGACCAAGTTGCGGACATATTCACGAAACCACTAAAGCACGAGGTTTTCATCAAATTACGAGATATTCTTGGAGTTACTACAAATCAAGTTTAAGGGCGGTTGTTAAGAAATGTAAACTTGATTTAGATAATTCAAGAATAATCTAGAATTATGTAGACCTAGATAGTTAATTGTAGACTAGTCCAAAGTACTCTAGCCCATCTAGAGTCTTCAAGGCTAATAAGGCCCAAGATTACTAGAATATTCAAGAATATACAAAAGCTTAGAGTCTAAGGTGTCTAGAAATATCTAGGACATGTTGAAGTCATACTTCTCTAGGAAAATCTAGAGAGTTCTTAGGTTAGTTGTGTCACTCTATAAATAGGGAGGTAGTGCAACCAAATGAAGTTGTAAGTGAGGGAAAACCCAAAGTGGTTAGTAAGGTCAGTGATAAGTAAGTGTTTGTAAACAAAGTGAGTGGCGTGTGTACTACTAATCTTAAGAGAGTAATAAAATTTCATTTCCATAAACCATTTGTGAGCCCATTTTTAAACCATCTTCAATACCCATTTAGCCTTTAACTCCAAATCATTTCCAACATTTTTTTTTTTTGAAAGAAGAAGGGCAAATTTGATTAACAAAAAAGTTCAGTCATCAAAGAGATGAATGAAGAGGAGAGTACAGTTAGCTGTTATCAATAACAGCATTCCAATTACAAATCAAAGTGCTAAGAGAGTAACCCTCAAAGAGCTTTGTGTGGATAGACCAATTAAACAAAGTGCACTTCACCGAAACAATGAGTTGAACTAGATTTCTCTTCCTATTGTTGTAAATTCTGCAGTTCATCTCTTTCCAGATGTTCCACCAAATTGCAAAAGGAAGAATACTCCAAAGCTTCTTCACCATCGCATTTCTCTTCTTGGTTCTCCATTCCCAAATGTTTGTCTTGACACTTTCAGAGAAAACCCATTTTACTCCAAAACTATCCAAAAAGTAGTTCCATAGTTTCCTAGTTTTCATTGAGTGAAGGAAAAGATGATTTTGAGATTCCTCCACAGAAGAACACATAATGCACTGACTGTCATGAACAAGACCATCTCTATGAAGAACATCTAGAGTTGGAGCTCCATTGTGGCATAAACACCAAACTAAGAACGAAAATTTTAACGGTATCTTCGGATTCCAGATTTGCCTGTGCGGGAACAGTAAGAAACCATCCAAATCAAGAGAAGAATAACAGTTTGCTACTGAGAAATCATCACCATGATCCCATTTTCTTGTGTCTTCCGCTATGCAATTATGAATGTTTTGAGCAATACCATCTAGAAGTTGCAGGAGATGAGCAATTTCTCCTACTTCCATCTCTTTAAGGTCTCTCTTAAATTCAAAACTCCAAGAGCCCTGAGAGTTAAGCATATCACTGATAGTGGCCAATTTATTTTTAGATATCTTGTAAATGGCAGGGTAATTATCTTTCAGAATATCTCCATCAATCCATTTATCTACCCAAAAAAGGATGCTTTTTCCATTCCGAATAAACATAGAAGTATTTTCTTTCACATAATCTCTTGCTTTTAAAATTCCAGCCCATAAGCTATGTTTAACCGGCTTGGAAGTGGAATTCGGAAGAAAAGAATTTAAATTACCTCCAAATTTCTCCCCAACTAATTTTCTCCGTGAGCCATTTCTCTTTCCCATATCTCCAGATCCACTTACAGTGCAAAGCTTTGTTCACCAGTTTCAGCTTTTTGATACCAATTCCTCCATTAGATTTAGAGATATTAGCTTTGGACCATGCCACCCAGCTTCTCTTTTTGAATTATCAGTAGATCCCCATAATCTCACGCTTTTTGATACCATTTCCAACATTTTTATTGCTTGTTTCTGTTTCAAACTTTCTTATACATCCCATAAACAAAAATACATGGTTATCTATAGCCAACATAAAAACTTAACAGAAAGACACATGCTGACTACGAGTCAACATAATCCTTAAAAGGAGTAAAATTTATATATGCTTATTCCATGCGTGAGATAAGGATTCAGTAAAAATCCAGGTTTTTATTTCATTCTCGTTTTTCCTGGTAAACGAGAAAATGATACATCTAGTTCTCCAGGCATAAAGAGGAAAAAAAAAGTCCCTCTGGGCGAACGGTTTCTCAACCTCTATAGTGAACGTGTGCTAAAACGAACCTCCCAGAATTTACTTTTTTTTTTCATTCTCGTTCACTTTGGTTGTAGAGAAATTAATATTTCTCGACGTTTAGAGTGGAAGACATATCTTCTAAATTTTTCTGATCTCGTTCTCCATAGACTTCGAAGTAGTTAGATTTCAATATGTTCGGAGGAAGCGGGAGATATGGGCATAGGATTTCTTCATTCTTAGGTAGAAACGAAAACGGAAAAACCTATTCATATTAGTAAGACTAACCAAATAAATGGTAGTGAAATGTTGCATTTCACTATCACTCTGGTGCTAGTGAAAGTTTCCGTTTCACCACTACTTTGTTTACAGTGAAATGATGTGTTTCACCGCCTTTTGTATGGTAGAGAAATATGTAACTTGCATTTTGGATTATGAACGTGAATCTTATATTTCTTTTTCACTGGTACAAACGAACCAAGCTTTTCCAGACTGATATTTTTATTTTTATACACATACGGAACGCCAATATATACATAGAGAAAAAGAGAATCACGTTTCATTGTCAAATAATACCTTGATGAATTGTTAGAGATGATGAGTTTAAAACATTTCGAAAATTTTTGAAAAACAATTCTAGGGTTTATGAATTTTTTTCGCAGTTGACGGAAAGAATAGTCAAGGGGATTTGGGTTGCTTTGAAACATGGATTTTGTGTAAGGTTAGAATTGTCCGACTCATAGGAAAATCTTGAATCGGTAGTATAGGGTGAGTTGAGTACGTTTCTTCCTCTCCCCGGATCCAAAGCCCCCTCCCTATAACAAAAGTCTATTTTTCAGAGAGAATTAAGAGCAACTTATTTGGTGTTGTTCTTTATGCAGGCACCCATATCTGTGCTCCTAATTTTATTATTGGTGCCTTCATAAGTTTGTCATGGTAAATTGGTAATATTCACATTACAACTGCGTCTTCATATTTTACGGCGCGCAGGTTATAACTCCAAAGGTGTCACTATCTATGTACAAAAACCCCAACAAAACAAATTGTTCACAAAAACCCCATTTAACATAAACTGTCTATATTAGTCTTCTAGTTTAAATCACCCAACAAAAATTAAAACAACCCCTCATTTAATTTTAAATCACCCCAACAAAAATAAAAATCAACCCCACCACCACCGCAACCACTGCACCACCACCAGCCCGCCACGCCACCACCACCACGCCACCACCACCGTCATAACCGCACCACCGCCGGACCACCACCGCCGCACCGCCACCACCACCGCCTCCACTGCACCACCGCCCCCAATGCACCACCTCCGTAACCGCACCACCGCCACCATTGCACCGTCGCCACCGCACACCACCGCCACCCACCACCACCGCTTATCGCACCACTGGATGCGCCCACCGCGCCGCCACACCACCACAACGCCGTCCAACCACCTCCACCATGCATAGACCACCACGCTAACCGCTGCTCGTCACTAACCACCACAACCATCATGCAATCGCTGCTCATCACCAAAATGAGAAAAAAATGATGCAACCAAACTCTAAATGAGAAAAAAAAATTGAAACCAAACTGAAAAAATGATGGAACCAAAATTTCTTGTGCAAATAACTTCTCGTGAAAAATGATGTAACCAAACCGAAAAATGATGGAACCAAAATTGGTTTCACCAAAAAAATAGATGAAACCAAAACTAGATGAAACCTAATTAAGTTTCATCATTTTTCCACATATTGTCATTTCACCGACACAACTTCAATGATGAAACCAAACCAAAAAAAAACTAGGCAAAATAAGAAGAAAAATGATGAAACCAAATAGAAAAAAATGATGAAACCAAAATTGGTTTCACCAAAACTAGGTGAAACCTAATTAGGTTTCATCATTTTTCTACGTATTGTAGCTCAGCTCAAACAAATCCGCAACACATTGCATCTTCTCTTGAAATTCCAACAACATTTTTCCTAGATACTTACTGTCGGCATCAACATGATGAACTGATTAACAACACCCAATGAAAGCTTTCTGAGTGAAGCATGTGATGATTGGAAGAACTGGTACAGAAGGAAAGATAATCAGATAAAATTTTAAGCACGCTAATAGAACAACCTCCAGATCAACAGGAGTGTCACATTGGAAGAAGCCGGTGAATTTATATGTACATACGCTTTTATTTACCTGGAATAATCTGGGAAGGAACACATTGATAGGACGTTCGACTAATCCAGGTACATCTACATCAAGCTCTTGCGTAATATCTTCACAAATCTATGGTACACCACACATCATCATATTGGTAATTTAATAAATAAATCTGATGCATGAAAACATTTAAAAAAATCCGAACAACAACTTCAATGGTAATACCTTGCATAAAGCATCCATTGCACCTTCCATGTGATTTAACTCCTTAGTGTCCAAGCAATGTAGAAGAGCCTGGAAGAGTTCGGGCCAGCCAGGTACTCCTCCTTGTTGAATGATACCACTGATAACTGTCCCAACAGTAGATCTGATGTGCCTATATGATGCCCCTAAGCGGTGGTAACAATTTCGACTTTATATCAATATACTGATGGGGTCAAGGATTTGAAAGCAGTTCTCAAATTATTTTTCAGAAGCAAACCAGCTTCCTGCCGTATTTCTACAAGTGTGCCCTGTTTGAGAAGCAAAAGGCAATTTTCACGCCATAATTGGTTTCATCACACTAACAGCTGACATTTCAGTTCAATATGCAATCTCAGCTGCCAACTGAACTCCACCATGCTCAACTGATTGTTCACCACAACACCAATGCATCTCTATTATAGCTTCCCCGCAAAACAACAACATCACTGCACCAGTAAATTCTCTTGCTCAGCTCATTTCAACCACCTACCATCTCCAACTGCAATTCTCAATGGCAGCATCCATGTTACAAACTGATGGAAAGCTTCGGGATAAGGTGGTTTAGGCCCAGCAGGCCATTTTACTTGTGCATTTATAATTTTTAATTGCAAAATTCCTCCTGATTCCCCAAGCACATACTCAACCGGGGACATCCCGTACCTGTAAAAACCCAGAGGTGATGCATTGGTGACGAGTTTCTTGTTCATGTATGAGAAGAAAGAAAATATCTAACAATAAAGAGTGGTGTGATTATATTGATATATATATATATATATACCAATGTAACAAGATTAGAGCAAAAACTAGAAATCAAAGGGGAGTAGAAATTAGTACCAACCATCAATTTCAGGGAAGAAGCTCCCAAAGTCAGACCAGAGAGATTGACAACGTCTGCAGAACCAAATTATTTGTTTTAGCATAGGAGGACTCGTTCTTAGCAAGAAGAAAATAAAGTAGAAACTCGTTCTTAACAAGAATTTATCCAACAAGTTTGGCTTTGGGTCAGTATATAGAACCAATTAACCAAAGAGAAATAGATACAAGTATGAAGCAATTATCTCAGAGATGAACATTCAAAAAGACACCCAACCGAGATTTCATTGTTGCTATTTGAGTCAATGGCGATCATCTGACGACTCTGGATTGGGTGTAATTCATCTGCCAATTCCCATCTGATTCCTTTTTTCGCCGAGCATGTAGAGCTGAACCTCAATGATAAGATAAGATTGCAAGGTCGTTAAGGTCTTGCAATGGAGTGAGACACTTGGCAACTTCATCCATTGAAGGGCGAATTTTAGAGTCTCTACAGAGGCAGTAGTAAGCTATCTGAGCTACCTTAGCAACCCCTTTAATGGAGTAATTGAGTTCTAATCGAGGATCAACTAACTGGTAATGTTTACGTTTGTCAGCTAAATATGGATTTTCCCAAGCAACTAAGTTGTGCTCTCCACTAGGTATGTTCTTGTCCATTGATCTTCGACTAGTTAACATCTCCAGTAACACAACACCAAATCCATAGACATCACTCTTTGATGTCAGATGGCCTGACAATAAGAAAGAAGAGATAAGGAAATAAATACAGTGCAACACAGACTGCTATGAATTACAAATTTTCTGGAATTGTATACTTGTAGGTGAGTTAGGATTATGGAATTCAAACCTGTCATTGCATACTCCGGTGCAGCATAACCATAAGTGCCGACTACCCCAGTAGAAATCAAAATTGCTCGATCATACAAAGCTAAAGCTTCAATAAATTTTCCTTTCTTATATTCTTCGTTACCCATTCATTCAGTTCAGTTCGAAATATCAAATCCCATCTCAAATCAGTATAAAGCAAAGATGCAATGATCTTGAGTCCTGGTTCCTTCTTTCATCATCAAAACACCAACAACCAACCGCTTCATTTCTCATGAACCAATTTTGATTTCATGCTTAAAGCTTGGTTTCAAATATCGTTCAAGGAAACCCTAATTCGACCCCATCTTCTGAATCGAACTAAAACTTCCTTGTTCAACTGGAAATCAAATCCATGTTAAACGCATCTTCGAAATCTTCACAAACTCTTCGAATCTTTTTTCAATCTCAAATCTGAGAATACCCATCTTTAACAAACCCATTTTCTCCTTTTCATTTTCTGATTTCTTCTCTGATATCCACAGCAACAGAAACATTTTCTCAATCCCATGAATTTCTTGGTTCAGAACTCAATAGTTCATTCCATCCTCTTTCAAGATCGGACTCAATTTCATCTTCAATCCTCTCCTGCTTCAATTGTACTCATCTCAGCAGAATCGCTTTGATTTTGGTTGTCGTGACGTGAAGATGAGTTAGGGGTGGTGACGTTCTGATGGTGGAAATGGTGTTGGTGGTGAAGGAATTGAAGGAGGCGGAGGAGGGTGGTGGTAGTGGTGAGATACGGAGGTGGGGTGGCGTGTCGGGGAAAATAAAATTGTTGTGGGTGGTAGGAATAGAAGACGAAGAAAGAAGAAAAAAGATATTAGAGAAGAAGAAAAGGTCAAAAGGGTATATTTGGAATTTTTTTAAGTAATAAAAACTAAATTTGCTAATTATTATTTGGCTTGGGGTTTTTGTGCCAATTTTATTTGAAACGGTTTTTATTTGATAGAAATAATATGACTGGTTTTTTCTTATCACTAGTTTGTTCACCTCGGGGTTTTGTCACTAGTTTTGCATATTTTAACAGTATATATCCTCAGAAGTAGGGGTGAGCATAACACCCAAATACGTACATTTCACCCAACCCAATCCGCATTTTGCCTGGTGGACATGCGTTTTCCTGGCGGATTGGGCGCCGTGTGAACTTTTGTAACTCACAGTTTTCACAGGTTGGACGCGGGTGAAACACCATCCGTCCGTTGGACACTCATCCCAAAAAAATAATGTTGAATATGGAAGTTATTAAATAATTTCATGTAATAATATTAAATAATATTAATTGTTTAGTTATTCAAAGTTATTATAAGAAATTAGTAGATATTTATATAGTTTCATGTTGAGATACGTTGAAGGTCCAAGATATTCA
>JAJJWX010004629.1:0-24724 GCA_023529315.1 Papaver bracteatum
TTTCCATTCTTACTCCGAAAGTTGGAGGGATTCGAACATGAACCTAATGCATGGATGTCTAGCTCATCAACCATACTTACGGTTCAAAAGAATTAGTGATTTTTTTTCTTTTTAATAGAAACGTATTACAACACTTATAAGTGTTGTTGAAGTTAAAATATAGAATGTATTACAACCCTTATAAGTGTTGTTGAAGTTAAAATATAGAATGTATTACAACACTTATAGTGTTGTTGTTGAAGTTAAAGTATAGAATGTTGGGAAAAAAGTGGTTAGGGGGATTCGATCCTTAGCCTCTTGCATGGAAATCTACACCACTAACCATTCCTACACTATCACAAGTTCGGTTAAGTTTGTGGTTCTTTAATATACTAATTTTATGACAACCCTTTATAAGAGTTGTAAAACAAAATATAATGTTCAAAAAAAAATAATGCTCAGGTGACTGAGCCGCCAACATCGCGAAGCCTTCTCAGAAAATTACTTATTTCCGATAAGGGTAGTCTTGTCATTTTCACAATCTCCATAATGTTTTATTGCACTTATTTCCATCAAGGGTAATATGGTCATTTTCACATTTTATAATATTTACTTTACTTATTTCGATAAGGTTCCTGTCATTTTTCACAGTCTCCACAATGTTTATTGCACCTATTTCCATTAAGGGTAATATGGTCATTGTCATATTCTGTGAATATTTACTTTACCTTTTTCCGATAAGGGTAGTCTCGATCATTTCGCGCCTACATAATATTTATTGCACTTATTCCCGTTAAGGGTAATATGGTCATTTTCACATTCTATAATAGTTACTTTACCTATTTCCCATAAGGCTAGTATGGTCATTTTTCATCGTTCTTACCAAGTTTCCGACTTATAGTAGTCCACTCCCGGTCAGGATTCGATCTTAGAGCCAGGGTACGCATACAATATGCAGAATATTGTTTGTTTAAAGTTTCGGGGAATATTTTGAAGGAATCTTACATGTAAATGGATGGATTCATCGTTCTTACCAAGTTTCTGACTTCTAATAGACCATTCACAGTCAGGATTCGATCTCGGAGCCAGGGTACGCATATAATATGCCATAATATGGTTTGTTTAATATTTCGGGGAATATTCTAAAGGAATCTTACCTGTAAATGGATGGATTCATCGTTCTTACCAACTTTCCGGCTTATAGTAGTCCACTCCCGGCCAGGATTCGATCTTAGAGCCAGGGTACGCATACAATATGCATAATATTGTTTGTTTAAAGTTTCGGGGAATATTTCGAAGGAATCTTACATGTAAATGGATGGATTCATCGTTCTTACCAAGTTTCTGACTTCTGGTAGTCCATTCACAGTCAGGATTCGATCTCGGAGCCATGGTACACATATAATATGCCATAATATGGTTTGTTTAAGGTTTCGATGAATATTCCTAAAGAATCTTACCTGTAAATGGATGGATTCATCGTTCTTACCAAGTTTCCGACTTATAGTAGTCCACTCCCGGTCAGGATTCGATCTTAGAGCCAGGGTACGCATACAATATGCAGAATATTGTTTGTTTAAAGTTTCGGGGAATATTCCGAAGGAATCTTACATGTAAATGGATGGATTCATCGTTCTTACCAAGTTTCTGACTTCTAGTAGTCCATTCACAGTCAGGATTCGATCTCGGAGCCAGGGTACACATATAATATGCCATAATATGGTTTTTTTAAGGTTTCGATGAATATTCCAAAAGAATCTTACCTGTAAATGGATAGATTTATCGTTCTTACCAAGTTTCCGACTTATAATAGTCCACTCCCAGTCAGGATTCGATCTTAGAGCCAGGGTACGCATACAATATGCAGAATATTGTTTGTTTAAAGTTTCGGGGAATATTCCAAAGGAATCTTATATGTAAATGGATGGATTCATCGTTCTTACCAAGTTTCTGACTTCTAATAGTCCATTCACATTCAGGATTAGATCTCGGAGCCAGGGTACCCATATAATATGCCATAATATGGTTTGTTTAAGGTTTCGGTAAATATTCCAAAAGAATCTTACTTGTAAATGGATGGATTCATCGTTCTTACCAAGTTTCCGACTTATAGTAGTCCACTCCCGGTCAGGATTCGATCTTAGAGCCAGGGTACGCATACAATATGCATAATATTGTTTGTTTAAAGTTTCGGGGAATATTTCGAAGGAATCTTACATGTAAATGGATGGATTCATCGTTCTTACCAAGTTTCTGACTTCTAGTAGTCCATTCACAGTCAGGATTCGATCTCGGAGCCAGGGTACACATATAATATGCCATAATATGGTTTGTTTAAGTTTTCGATGAATATTCCTAAAGAATCTTACCTGTAAATGGATGGATTCATCGTTCTTAACAAGTTTCCGACTTATAGTAGTCCACTCCCTGCCAGGATTCGATCTTAGAGACAGGGTACGCATACAATATGCAGAATATTGTTTGTTTAAAGTTTCGGGGAATATTTCGAAGGAATCTTACATGTAAATGGATGGATTCATCGTTCTTACCAAGTTTATGACTTCTAATAGTCTTTTCACAGTCAGGATTCGATCTCGGAGCCAGGGTACGCATATAATATGCCATAATATGGTTTGTTTAAGGTTTCGATGAATATTCCTAAAGAATCTTACAACCAGAAATGGATGGATTCATCGTTTGTTTACCAACTTTCCACAAGTTTATAATGGTCCACTCCCTGCCAGGATTCGATCTTAGAGCATATAATATGGTAAGGCGTGAATATTCCAAAATATGCAGAATATTGTTTGTTTAAAGTTTCCACTCTGGTGAATATCGGCGAATTTACATGTAAATGGATGGATTCATCGTTTTACCAAGTTTCTGACTTTAGTAGTCCATTCACAGTCAAGATTCGATCTTGGAGCCAGGGTACACATATAATATGCCATAATATTTTTTTTTTAAGGTTTCGATGAATATTCCAAAATAATCTTACCTGTAAATGGATGGATTCATCGTTCTTACCAAGTTTCCGACTTATAATAGTCCACTCCCGGTCAGGATTCGATCTTAGATCCATGGTACGCATACAATATGCAGAATATTGTTTGTTTAAAGTTTCGGAGAATATTCAGAAGGAATATTACATGTAAATGGATGGATTCATCGTTCTTACCAAGTTTCGACTTAATAGTCCATTCACATCGGTGATCCGATCTCGGAGCCAGGGTACGACATATAATATGCTATAATATGGTTTGTTTAATATTTCGATGAATATTCCAAATAATCTTACGTAAATGGATGGATTCATCGTTCTTACCAAGTTTCCGATTTATAATAGTCCACTCCAAATCCGAGGATTCGATCTTAGATCAGGTACGCATACAATATGCAGAATATTGTTTGTTTAAAGTTTTCTGGAATATTAAAGGAATCTTACATGTAAATGGATGGATTCATCGTTCTTACCAAGTTTCTGACTTCTAATAGTCCATTCACATTCAGGATTCGATCTCGGACTTTGGTACGCATATAATATGCCATAATATGGTTTGTTTAAGGTTTCGATGAATATTCCAAAAGAAATCTTATCGTAAATGGATGGATTCATCGTTCTTCCAAGTTTCAGAGCTTATAGTAGTCCACTCGTCGGGATTCGATCTTAGAGCAGAGTGCACGCATACAATATAGAATATTGTTTGTTTAAAGTTTCGGGAATATTCCAAAGGAATCTTACATGTAAATGGATGGATTCATCATTCTTACCAAGTTTCCAATAGTCCTTCACTAATAGTCCATTCATATTATGGTTTGTTTAAAGATTGATCTCGATCCAGGGTACGCATATAATATGCCATAATATGGTTTGTTTAATATTTCGGGGAATATTCCAAAGTAATCTTACCTGTAAATGGATGGATTCATCGTTCTTACCAACTTTCCGGCTTATAGTAGTCCACTCCCGGCCAGGATTCGATCTTAGATCTAGGGTACGCATACAATATGCAGAATATTGTTTGTTTAAAGTTTCGGTGAATATTCCGAAGGAATCTTACATGTAAATGGATGGATTCATCGTTCTTACCAAGTTTCTGACTTCTAGTAGTCCATTCATGATCAGAGGATTCGATCTTGAGCGGGGTACACATATAATATGCCATAATATAGTTTTTTTAAGTTTCGATGAATATTCCAAAAGAATCTTACCTGTAAATGGATGGATTCATCGTTCTTACCAAGTTTCCGACTTATAATAGTCCACTCCCGGTCAGGATTCGATCTTAGAACCAGGGTACGCATACAATATGCAGAATATTGTTTGTTTAAAGTTTCTGGGAATATTCCGAAGGAATCTTACATGTAAATGGATGGATTCATCGTTCTTACCAAGTTTCTGACTTCTAATAGTCCATTCACATTCAGGATTCGATATCGGAGCCAGGGTACGCATATAATATGCCATAATATGGTTTGTTTAAGGTTTCGGTAAATATTCCAAAAGAATCTTACCTATAAATGGATGGATTCATCGTTCTTACCAAGTTTCCGACTTATAGTACTCCACTCCCGGTCAGGATTCGATCTTAGAGCCAGGGTACGCATAAAATATGCAGAATATTGTTTGTTTAAAGTTTCGGGGAATATTCCAAAGGAATCTTACCTATAAATGGATGGATTCATCATTCTTACCAAGTTTCTGACTTCTAATAGTCTATTCACAGTCAGGAATCGATCTCGGAGCCAGGGTACACATATAATATGCCATAATATGGTTTGTTTAAGTTTTCGATGAATATTCCTAAAGAATCTTACCTGTAAATGGATGGATTCATCGTTCTTAACAAGTTTCCGACTTATAGTAGTCCACTCCCTGCCAGGATTCGATCTTAGAGACAGGGTACGCATACAATATGCAGAATATTGTTTGTTTAAAGTTTCGGGGAATATTTCGAAGGAATCTTACATGTAAATGGATGGATTCATCGTTCTTACCAAGTTTATGACTTCTAATAGTCTTTTCACAGTCAGGATTCGATCTCGGAGCCAGGGTACGCATATTATATGCCATAATATGGTTTGTTTAAGGTTTCGATGAATATTCCTAAAGAATCTTACCTGTAAATGGATGGATTCATCGTTCTTACCAACTTTCCGACTTATAATGGTCCACTCCCGGCCAGGATTCGATCTTAGAGCTGGTAACGCATACAATATGCGAATATTGTTTGTTTAAAGTTTCGGTGAATATTCGAAGGAATCTACATGTAAATGGATGGATTCATCGTTCTTACCAAATTTCTGACTTCTAGTAGTCCATTCATAAATGGTTTGTTTAAGGATTCGATCTCAAATGGATGGAGTCCTTCAGATTTCGGAGGTAGTAGTCACTCCATTCGATAATATGCCATAATATGGTTTTTTTAAGGTTTCGATGAATATTCCAAAATAATCTTAAATGGATGGATTAAATGGATGGATTCATCGTTCTTACCAAGTTTCCGACTTATAATATGGTCCACTCCGGTCAGATTCGATCTTAGAGCTTAGAGTACGCATACAATATGCAGAATATTGTTTGATTTAAAGTTTCGGGGAATATTCCGAAGGAATCTTACATGTAAATGGATGGATTCATCGTTCTTACCAAGTTTCTGACTTCTAATAGTCCATTCACATTCAGGAATCGATCTCGGATCCAGGGTACGCATATAAATAATATGCCAATAATATGGTTTTTGTTTAAGGTTTTTGGTAAATATTCCAAAAGAATCTATTCCAAAGGAATCTTAAATGGATGGATTCATCGTTCTTACCAAGTTTCCAGGCTTATAGTGGTCCACTCCGGTCAGGATTCGATCTTAGATCTTGTGGGTATGCCGCATCTGATATGAAGAATATTGTTTGTTTAAAGTTTCGGGAATATTCAAGGAATCTTGCACGTAAAAAATGGATGGATTCATCATTCTTACCAAGTTTCGACTTCTAGTAGTCCATTCCACAGTCAGGATTCGATCTCGAGCCAGGAATCGCATATAATATGCCATAATATGGTTTTTTAAGGTTTCGATGAATATTCCAAGAATCTTGCACAGCCAAATGGATGGATTCATCGTGCTTACCAAGTTCCAGGCTTATAATAGTCCACTCCTGAGCGGTTCGATCTTAGAGCCAGTACGCATACAATATGGGAGTATTGTTTGTTTAAAGTTTAGGGAATATTAGAGGAATCTTACATGTAAATGGATGGATTCATCGTTCTTGCAAGTTTCGACTTAATAGTCCATTCACATTCGGATTCGATCTCGAGCCGTGCACGCATATAATATGCCATAATATGGTTTGTTTAAGGTTTTAGGTAAATATTCCAAAAGAATCTTGCACAGCAAATGGATGGATTCATCGTTCTTACAAGTTTGGGCTTATAGTAGTCCACTCCAGAGTCGGGATTCGATCTTAGAGCCAAGAGATTAGCATACAATATCTGAATATTGTTTTAAAGTTTAGGGGAATATTCCAAGGAATCTTACTGTAAATGGATGGATTCATCATGCTTACAAGTTTTACTTCACAATAGTCCATTCACAGTCAAGATTCGATCTCGGATCCAGGGTACGCATATAATATGCCATAATATGGTTTGTTTAATATTTCGGGGAATATTCCAAAGTAATCTTACCTGTAAATGGATGGATTCATCGTTCTTACCAACTTTCCGGCTTATAGTAGTCCACTCCAGCTGTGGATTCGATCTTAGAACTAAGTGCATACAATATGCGGAATATTGTTTGTATAAAGTTTTCGGGGAATATTAGAAGGAATCTTACATGTAAATGGATGGATTCATTGTTCTTACCAAGTTTCGACTTCTAGTAGTCCATTCACGTGCGATCGTGATTCGATCTCGGATCCGTGGTACACATATAATATGCCATAATATGGTTTTTTTAAGGTTTCGATGAATATTAATCTTACATGTAAATGGATGGATCATCGTTCTTACCAAGTTTGAGCTTATAATTCCACTCAGTCGGGATTCGATCTTTGTACGCATACAATATGCAAAATATTGTTTGTTTAAAGTTTCGGGGAATATTCCGAAGGAATCTTACATGTAAATGGATGGATTCATCGTTCTTACCAAGTTTCTGACTTCCAATAGTCCATTCACATTCAGGATCGATCTGCGAGCCATGAATACGATATAATATGCCATAATATGGTTTTGTTTAAGGTTTGGTAAATATTCCAAAAGAATCTTACACTGTAAATGGATGGATTCATCGTTCTTACCAAGTTTTCCGACTTATAGTAGTCCACTCCCCGGTCAGATTCGATCTTAGAGCCGGGTACGCATACAATATGCGAGAATATTGTTTGTTTAAAGTTTAGGGGAATATTCCAAAGGAATCTTTACATGTAAATGGATGGATTCATCATTCTTACCAAGTTTTCGACTTAATAGTCCACGACATTCAGGATTCGATCTCGGAGCCAGGGTATGCATATAATATGCCATAATATGGTTTGTTTAAGGTTTTGGGGAATATTCCAAAAGAATCTTACTTGTAAATGGATGGATTCATCGTTCTTACCAACTTTACGGCTTATAATGGTCCACTCCCGGCCAGGATTCGATCTTAGAGCCAGGGTAAGGCATACAATATGCAGAATATTGTTTGTTTAAAGTTTCGGTGAATATTCCGAAGGAATCTTACATGTAAATGGATGGATTCATCGTTCTTACCAAGTTTCTGACTTCTAGTAGTCCATTCACAGTCAAGATTCGATCTCGGAGCCAGGGTACACATATAATATGCCATAATATGGTTTGTTTAAGGTTTCGATGAATATTCCAAAAGAATCTTACCTGTAAATGGATGGATTCATCGTTCTTACCAAGTTTCCGACTTATAATAGTCCACTCCCGGTCAGGATTCGATCTTAGAGCCAGGGTACGCATACAATATGCAGAATATTGTTTGTTTAAAGTTTTGGTGAATATTCCGAAGGAATCTTACATGTAAATGGATGGATTCATCGTTCTTACCAAGTTTCTGACTTCTAGTAGTCCATTCACAGTCAGGATTCGATCTCGGAGCCAGGGTACACATATAATATGCCATAATATGGTTTTTTAAGGTTTCGGTAAATATTCCAAAAGAATCTTACCTGTAAATGGATGGATTCATCGTTCTTACCAAGTTTCCGACTTATAATAGTCCACTCCCGGTCGATTTGATCTTAGATCCAGGGCATGATATAATATAGAATATTGTTTGTTTAAAGTTTCAGGGAATATTCCAAAGGAATCTTACCTGTAAATGGATGGATTCATCATTCTTACCAAGTTTCTGACTTCTAATAGTCCATTCACAGTCAGGATTCGATCTCGGAGCCATGGTACGCATATAATATGCCATAATATGGTTTGTTTAAGGTTTCGATGAATATTCCAAAAGAATCTTACCTGTAAATGGATGGATTCATCGTTCTTACCAAGTTTCCGACTTATAGTAGTCCACTCCCGGTCAGGATTCGATCTTAGAGCCAGGGTACGCATACAATATGAAGAATATTGTTTGTTTAAAGTTTCGGGGAATATTCTGAAGGAATCTTACATGTAAATGGATGGATTCATCATTCTTACCAAGTTTCTGACTTCTAATAGTCCATTCACAGTCAGGATTCGATCTCGGAGCCAGGGTACGCATATAATATGCCATAATATGGTTTGTTTAAGGTTTTGGGGAATATTCCAAAAGAATCTTACCTGTAAATGGATGGATTCATCGTTCTTACCAACTTTCCGACTTATAATGGTCCACTCCCGGCCAGGATTCGATCTTAGAGCCAGGGCACGCATACAATATGCAGAATATTGTTTGTTTAAAGTTTCGGTGAATATTCCGAAGGAATCTTACATGTAAATGGATGGATTCATCGTTCTTACCAAGTTTATGACTTCTAGTAGTCCATTCACAGTCAGGATTCGATCTCGGAGCCAGGGTACACATATAATATGCTATAATATGGTTTTTTAAGGTTTCGATGAATATTCCAAAAGAATCTTACCTGTAAATGGATGGATTCATCGTTCTTACCAAGTTTTCGGGATTCGATCTTATAGTAGTCCATATTGTTTGTTTAAAGTGGATTCGATCTTAGAGCAGGGTACGCATACAATATGCAGAATATTGTAAATTTGTTTAAAGTTTCATCGGGAATATTCCGAAGGAATCTTACGGGAATATTGTTTTTAAATGGATGGATTCATCATTCTTACCAAGTTTGACTTCTAATAGTCCATTCACAGTCGTGGATTCGATCTCGAGCGAGTGGCACGATATAATATGCCATAATATGGTTTGCTTAAGGTTTCGGGGAATATTCCAAAGGAATTTTACCTGTAAATGGATGGATTCATCGTTCTTACCAACTTTCCGGATTATAGTAGTCCACTCCCGGCCAGGATTCGATCTTAGAACTAGGGTACGCATACAATATGCAGAATATTGTTTGTATAAAGTTTCGGGGAATATTCCGAAGGAATCTTACATGTAAATGGATGGATTCATTGTTCTTACCAAGTTTCTGACTTCTAGTAGTCCATTCACAGTCAGGATTCGATCTCGGAGCCAGGGTACACATATAATATGCCATAATATGGTTTTTTTAAGGTTTCGATGAATATTCCAAAAGAATCTTACCTGTAAATGGATGGATTCATCGTTCTTACCAAGTTTCCGACTTATAATAGTCCACTCCCGGTCAGGATTCGATCTTAGAGCCAGGGTACGCATACAATATGCAAAATATTGTTTGTTTAAAGTTTCGGGGAATATTCCGAAGGAATCTTACATGTAAATGGATGGATTCATCGTTCTTACCAAGTTTCTGACTTCCAATAGTCCATTCACATTCAGGATTCGATCTCGAGCCATGGCACGATATAATATGCCATAATATGGTTTGTTTAAGGTTTGAGTAAATATTCCAAAAGAATCTTACCTCGTAAATGGATGGATTCATCGTTCTTACCAAGTTTCGACTTATAGTAGTCCACTCCCCGGCCAGGATTCGATCTTAGAGCCGTGGTACGCATACAATATGCGAATATTGTTTGTTTAAAGTTTCGGGAATATTCCAAAGGAATCTTACTGTAAATGGATGGATTCATCATTCTTACCAAGTTTCGACTTAATAGTCCATTCACAATGATTCGATCTTCTCGAGCAGTTAACGCATATAATATGCCATAATATGGTTTGTTTAAGGTTTTAGAATATTCAAAAAGAATCTTACTTGTAAATGGATGGATTCATCGCTCTTACCAACTTTACGGCTTATAATGGTCCAACTCCCCTACCAGGATTCGATCTTGGAAACCGGGTGCATACAATATGCGAATATTGTTTGTTTAAAGTTTCGTGAATATTCAAGGAATCTTACCAGCCAAATGGATGAATTCATCATTCTTACCAAGTTTCGACTTCTAATAGTCCATTCCTGGTCGGATTCGATCTCGGAGCCGGTGGTACGACATATAATATGCCATAATATGGTTTGTTTAATATTTCGGGAATATTCCAAAGGAATCTTACCGAATGGATGGATTCATCGTTCTTACCAACTTCTCCGACTTATAATGGTCCACTCCCGCCAAGATTCGGATCTTTTGAGCTGTGGTACGCATACAATATAATATTGTTTGTTTAAAGTTTTGGTGAATATTCAAGGAATCTTACATGTAAATGGATGGATTCATCGTTCTTACCAAGTTTCGACTTCTAGTAGTCCATTCATGATCGAGGATTCGATCTCGAGCCGGGGTACACATATAATATGCCATAATATGGTTTTTTAAGGTTTCGATGAATATTCCAAAGAATCTTACCTGTAAAATGGATGGATTCATCGTTCTTACCAAGTTTCCGACTTATAATAGTCCACTCAGTCGGGATTCGATCTTAGAGCCAGTACGCATACAATATGCGAGAATATTGTTTGTTTAAAGTTTCGGGAATATTCGGCGAATCTACATGTAAATGGATGGATTCATCGTTCTTACCAAGTTTCTGACTTCTAATAGTCCATTCACATTCAGGATTCGATCTCGGAGCGAGGCACGAGACATATAATATGCCATAATATGGTTTGTTTAAGGTTTGATAAATATTCCAAAAGAATCTTACCTCAGAATGGATGGATTCATCGTTCTTACCAAGTTTCCACTTATAGTAGTCCACTCCGGTCGATTCGATCTTCAGGAGTTGCGGTACGTACAATATGAAGAATATTGTTTGTTTAAAGTTTCGAGATATTCTAAAGAATCTTACACGTAAATGGATGGATTCATCATTCTTGCCGTTTCTCACTTAATAGTCCATTCACAAAATGATTCGATCTACGAGCTAGGCACGACATAATATGCCATAATATGGGCGTATAAGGTTTTGGGGAATATTCCAAAAGAATCTTACACGTAAATGGATGGATTCATCGTTTCTTTCCTCCGGATTATAACGGTCCTCCTACCAGATCTTGATCGTGAGCTGGAACACGCTATACAATATCGCATATTATTGTTTGTATAGTTTCGGGAATATTCTGAAGGAATTCATATGTAAATGATGGATTCGTCGTTCTTACCAAGTTTATGACTTTACTAGTCTATTCACCGGTCGGATTCGATCCTGAGCGGAGATGCACGATATAATATGCCATAATATGGTTTGTTTAAGGTTTTGGGAATGTTCAAAGAATCTTACCTGTAAATGGATGGATTCATCGTTCTTACCAACTTTCAGACTTATAACGGTCCACTCTGAGTCAGGATTCGATCTTAGAGCAGTGCGCATACAATATGCGAATATTGTTTTTAAAGTTTAGAATATTCTCAAGGAATCTTACCTGTAAATGGATGGATTCATCATTCTTACCAAGTTTCTGACTTCTAATAGTCCATTCATGGTCAGGATTCGATCTGTGGAGCCGAGAATACGCATAATGCCATAATATGGTTTAAGCAAGGTTTCGGGGAATATTCAAAAGAATTTACACAGCAATGGATGGATTCATCGTTCTTACCAAACTCTGGATTATAGTAGTCACTCCCGGCCAGGATTCGATCGGAACCAGGCACGACAAGGCAGAATATTGTTTGTATAAAGTTTCCGGGAATATTCAGAAGAATCTTACATAAATGGATTGATCCCATTGTTCTTACCAAGTTTTGACTTCTAATAGTCCATTCAGATAGATTTGATCTCGAGCTAGGGTACGCATATATTATGCCATAATTTAGTTTGTTTAAGGTTTCGAGGAATATTCCTAAAGAATCTTACTCGTAAATGGATGGATTCATCGTTCTTACCAAGTTCATTTATAGTAGTCCACTCTCGTCAGGATTCGATCTTTTAGATCCAGTATTAAAACAATATGCAAAATATTGTTTGTTTAGGATTTAGGGAATATTGGCGAATCTACATGTAAATGGATGGATTCATCGTTCTTACCAATTTCGACTTAATAGTCCATTCACCGATTCGATCTCTGAGATGTGCATGACATAATATTCCAACATTACGGGTTTGTTTAAGGTTTCGGAATATTCCAAAAGAATTCATCAGTAATGGATGGATCTTATCGTTCTTACTAAGTTTCCATTTTATAATGGTCGGGATTCGATCTTAGAGCCGAGTGATACTAAAAAGTAATATTGTTTGTTTAAAGTTTTAGGGAATATTCCAAGGAATCTTACGTGAAATGGATGGATTCATCATTCTTACCAAGTTTCTGACTTCTAATAGTCCATTCACAGTCAGGATTCGATCTCGGAGCCAGGTTACGCTTTACAATATGCCAGAATATGGTTTGTTTAAGGTTTTGGGGAATATTCCAAGAATCTTTACTCAACCAATGGATGGATTCATCGCTTTTTACCAACTTTAAACATAGTAGTCCACTCACACGGATTCGATCTTAGAGCCTGGTATGCATATAATATACCAGAATATGGTTTGTTTGGTTTAGTGGAATATTCGAAGGAATCTTACTTTTGTAAATGGATGGATTCATCATTCTTACCAAGTTTAAGACTTCTAATAGTCCGTTCACCATCCGGGATTCGATCTAGGAGCAGGTTATGCATATAATATGCCAAAACATGGTTTGTTTAACCTATTAAGCATCATATTCATATATTTTGTATGACTTTATACCACATTTCAGTTCTAATCGACATTGAGCATCATATTTATCGATTTTGATGATGTATCATGCTAAGTTTGAAGTCATAGTTTTATGCTTTGAAATTACTAGGTGAACTAAAGATACTTCATGGCCCGTATAACTAGTCGAAATTACTTCGTGACTTATGTGACTAGTCGAAATTCAAACTGAAGCACAAATAGAAAGCACAAAGAAACACACCAATTATCGATTCATTTTTATTTTTAAGCTTCATTCTTTATACATTTTTGGATTTTTTTATATCGTAATGTCAATAAAAATGTCCTAAATTTATTGATATTTTATTTGGATTTTTTTTTTCATGTCTAAGGTTGATAATAAATTGATACATGAGATCGTATTAGCACAAATAGAAACACAAATGGTTCTCAATCCGTATGACCATAACAAATACAATATCAACCGTTAGATTAATTTCTCAATCCGAGTGGTTTGATAAAACAAAATCTGGGTCCATTGTCCATTTTCATTCACCCACCAAACCCTCCTCAACCAGTCGGTAGGATTTTTGCTCCATCTTCATCTTCTACTCTTCGTCTCCTCCACACTCCATAGATGACCTACTACATTACTTATTTTCAACCCATCTTACTCATCATTGCCATCTCATCTCCCTTTCTTCACTCCGCTTTCACCAAATCTTTTTCAAAATCCTAATTCTTTTATATAAAATCAAACCATTTACTTTCTACCGCTATCCTAGGTTAGGTTAGGTCTTGGCAGGGAAGAACATAGACTCATGGATTTTTTTTCTTTTTCATCCAAGCTTCTTTAAACCCAAGTCTCGCATTGTAAACACTCGATTAATTTACATCAATTTGAAAAACCTAAATCGAATATCGAAATCCACCGATTCGACCTTCAAAGTATAAATCTCGATAAACATTAACCTAATCCAAAGGAAGTGAGTTCCAAAGCAATTTCTAATTGAATCTTCAACTGCGAATCGGCGATGAAGAGTAATTGAAGAGAATCATCAATGAAAACTAATTGAAAGATAATCTTGGTGGTTATATGTGGATCTGCAGGCATGAATGAGGTGGTTGAGCATCTTCTGAAATGGGTTTGTGTTAATCTTTGTTTTGGGTTTAACTGAAGAATCATTCGATTTAGTTGTTTAGCATATTTGCGGGTTTTCAATTTAGCGATACCCTGGATTTTTATAATTGGGGATTTGTATTTTTAAGCTATTTGAATCATTATTGTCATCTTGGTCTCAAGTTGAATTTCATTTATTTATTTTTGGAATAAATTTAGTCGCGAATAAATTGCACCTACTCACTCTAACCCATTTATGGTCCTGTAGCGTTGTTCTTGTTCCTCTTCATATTCTCCTTGACTTGGCATGAGAGCATGAAGCAGTTTTCAATCTAAAACGAAGTTAACTTCCGCATCTTTGTCCCCGTAATCTCTCCTTGATGTCTCGGTTCTAGCACCAAAATCCTCAGCCAAAGTTTCAACGCTTAAGCCACCGAAGATGTTGTTTGTAGGAAATGTATCTTTGTTGACCTTACTTGTTGTCTCCGTTGTTAACTTGAAATATTTTGCTAATAATGCGGTTAACTTGGGAGGAATCGTTGGGCAATGACCGAACTAGCTGGGATGTCAAGTACCCTGGAGCACAAGTTCTTGGTGCCTTGATCATAGCTTGGGCTTAGTTTATTGTCAAATGTAGCATCTTTTCTATATTATCAAGAATTTTATTGGGTAAATTGAAAGGATTGCTCAAAAAGATGCAAAAGAATTTGCTGATTTACCATGGCTTCACTCATGGATATCATAAGCATCGTGCAGGTATTTCCATATTTAGTATATTGGTTGTTTCAAATTTCAGCTTACTGCATTTAGTTTGTGTACCATATGTCTAGGCCTCCCATGTTTGGCTCGTGTGATTCTAATTCTTGTTCTTTTGTCTATGTCGTTGTATCGTGTCACAAATTACCTCAGATATTCCCAAAGAAAGCAGTGGAGACCCTTAATGAAATTAGGTAGTTCCCTTGGAACTGAACTTGAATAATTTTCTATATCTTTTGGACACATCTCTTCAAAGGGGGAAAAATCTAGGATTTGTTCAAACCCTAGTAGTAAGTATCTCAAATCACTTGCTATTGTCAAATTGATAGTGTCTATTATCTATTTGGTGAATGAATTGTTGATCCATCCTTAGGGGTGAGTGTAATTTAGGAAAATTGATATCCAAGTTCTATAGGCACATTGAAGAAGAGTTTATCCCCAAATTTGGGAAAATTGTGTGTAACCCATTATTGTTATAGTGGAAGATTTTCCCATGGTTTTTTACCCTTCACCTTGGGGTTTTTCCACGAACCGCTTCTAAGGTGAATGCTTCTATATTGCGTAGTTGTGTTATTTCCGCATTTGTATGTCATTGCTTGTGTAAGTTTCGTATTGCGCATAGCGTCTCGGATTTCGTAAGCCTCCCCCCAACAAGTGGTATCAAAGCTTTTGGGTTGAGCTAATCTTGTGCAATGGCGGAAGCTAGCACTAGTAATAGAATGGTCTATTTGACCGGTGAGAAATTTGTGATATGGAAGGAGAAGATGGAAGACTGGTTATATTGTAAAGATCTCTATGGTCCAATAGAGAATAAAGGAGTAAATCCTGAGATGACAAGTGAAGACGCTTGGAAGGTTACTAATCGAAAAGTAGCTCGCTTTATTCACGTTGTATTGATGATGGTATTTTTCATCATGTGGCTAACGACACTAGCACATTTTTTGTGGACCAAGTTAGAGGAGATATATGATCAGCAGTCTCCTTGTGCAAAAGCTCTTCTATTCAAAAAGCTTGGAAAGCTGTGTTACAAGGAAGGGAGTTCAATGGCAGAACATTTAAATGAAATGAAGGGTATTATGAATCATCTTACATCCATGGATCTGAAAATTCTTGAAGAGGTTCAAGATTATTTGTTGTTTAATACTTTACCAGACAGTTGGGAGCCATTGAGGAATTGTCTCAAGCTTATTCTCGCATTTTACAAGAAGTTGAACATGACCGTTGTAACTAGTAGTTGGTTGAATGAAGAAGTTAGAAGAATTTCCACGACTCATCTCATTCGAAGCTCTTAAAGATGTAAAATGTGGGTAGAAGAAAAGACAAGACAAGTTGACATAGAAAGTCAAGGGGTAAATCAAAGTCCAGAAAGGAAGTTGAATGTTGAACCGCTATAGGAGAGGTCATTATTCAAATGAATGCAAGAAGTTTAAGCAAGAACACATGAAGGGGAAAGGAAATGATAACCAAGACAATGGTGTTGCAGATACTGTGACAAATGATGATATCATTGTATTCTCAGATTGTAATGATGTTTGTATGAGTTTTGCAGGTTCTGATTCAGAATGGATAGTTGATTAAGGTGCATCTTATCATGCTACTCCTCATGAAGATTATTTACCTCCTACAAGGCTAGTGACTTTGGGTCAGTCAGAATGGGCAACAGTGGTGTTGCGAAAATTATAGGAATGGGTGATGTGAAGGTTGAGACCAATGTTGGATGTACGTTGGTTCTCAGAAATGTGCGACATGTACCAGCTCTTCGTTTGAATCTAATGTCACCAGGAGTGTTAGATGATGAAGGGTACAACAATCACTTGGGTTATGGAAAATGGAAGCTAAGCAAGGGCTCCATGGTTATTGCAAGAGGCAATAAGTGTGGCACATTGTACAAAACACAAGTGAAGGTGTTGAAAGGTGAGTTAAATGCTATTGACAAAGATTTAATCTCCGAGCTGTGGCATAGAAAACTTGGTCATCTTAGTGAGAATGGAATTGAAATCCTCACCAAAACACAAGTTTTTTCAAATGCCAAAGGTATGCAATTGGGTAAGTGCACTCATTGTTTAGTTGGTAAACAAACTAGAGTTTCTTTTCATAAAGCTTTACCCAAGCAAAATTCTGGTATTATTGATCTTGTTCATTCTGATGTATGTGGACCTTTAAGGGTCAAAACACTTGGTGGTGCTGTTTATTTTGTTACTTTCATAGATGATGCTTCAAGGAAGGTTTGGTCATATGCAATCAAGACCAAAGATGATGTTGTTCCTGTGTTCAAGATGTTTTCACAGCATGGTGGAAAGATAAATAGGTAGAACCTTGAAGTGCCTTCGTTCGACAACGGGGGAGAGTACATTGGCCACTTGAAGTGTATTGCAAGAGCATGGGTATACGTCATGAACAATCAGACGAAGACCCCACAACATAATGGTGTTGCAGAGATGATGAACCGCACTATTCTTGAGAGAATCAGGTGCATGTTATCTCATTCCAAGTTGCAGAAGCATTTCTGGGGTGAAGCAATGAATACTGATGTGTAGTTGATCAATCGATCTCCTTCAAGACCTCTAGATGGAGAAGTAGCAGAAAAGGTATAAAGAGACAAAGAGCCTACTTATGATCACTTGAAAGTGTTTGGTTTCCGGTCATTTGATCATATACCAAAAGATCAGAGATCAATGCGTGATGACAAAGAAAAGCAGTGTGTGTTCCTAGGCTATGGAACATAGAAGTTTGGTTACAGATTTTGGGATCCAGTTGAGAAGAAGTTTATCAGAAGTAGGGATGGTATTCTCAAGATCAGACTATTGAAGACTTTGAGAAGATTGAGATGCCAAAGCTTCAAGATGATATTACCTTGGATCCAAATACAGTTATTCCTTCTCTTGAACAACATGATGATGATGTTGATGGTAATGGAAATGAATATGAAGCTCATGAAGATGTTCCGGTAGGTGATGTTGAGCAAGAAGTACAACAACAACAACAAACAGGGTTGAGTTAAGAAGATCCAGAGAACTAGATTACCTTCAACAAAGTATACACCACATGAGTATGTGATGCTCATAGATGCAGGTGAACAGAGTCTTATGAAGAAGCTATTTTAATGTTCCAAAAGTCAGAAGTTAACAAACCATGAAAGTAGAGGTTGTCTCTTTAGATGAGAATGACACTTTTGATTTGGTTGACAAGCCTGGGAACCAAAAAATTCTGAAGAACAAGTGGGTTTATAGAATCAAGACTGACGATGGTAACTCACAACCAAGGTACAAAGAACTCATAGTTGTGAAGGGTTATGAGCAGAGAAAGGGTGTTGACTTTGACGAGATTTTCTCACCGGTGGTAAGATTTTCTTCTATTCGGGTTGTCTTGGCAATAGCCGCTAGTTTGGATCTTGAGATAGAACAACTAGATGTCAAGAGGGCATTTCTTCACGGTGAGTTGGAGGAAGATGTGTATATGGAACAACCCGAGGGTTTTTAAGTTAAAGGCAAAGAGCACATGGTGTGCAAGCTAAAGAAGAGTCTATATGGTTTGAAGCAAGCTCCAATAAGATGGTACAAGAAGTTTGAATCGTTCATGAAGGAACATGGGTATAATAGGACAGCTTCAGATCATTGTGTATTCATTCAAAAATTTGCTGACGGTGATTTTCTTACTCTTTTGCTATATGTTGATGACATGCTTATTGTTGGCAAAGATAAGAAAAAGATTGACAGGTTGAAGTCAGATCTGAGAAAATCTTTTGCTATGAAAGACTTGGGTGCATAAATGCGTATTCTTTGGATGGATATCACTGGTGATAGGAAAGCAAGGAAGCTGTGGTTATCACAAGAAAGCTACATTGAGAAGGTGTTGCAAAGATTCAACATGGACAAGGCTGAGCCGGTAAGTTGTCCACTTGCAAACCATTTTAAGTTATCTCGTGATCAATGTCCTGTGAATGATGTTGAGAAACGAAAGATGGAGAAAATTCCTTATGCATCCGCAGTTGGTAGTTTGATGTATGCAATGGTGTGTACAAGGCCGGATATATCTCATGCAGTTGGAGTGGTAAGAAAATTTCTATCAAATCTGCTATGGAGCATTGGGAAGGTTGATGAAATGGATACTACGTTGTTAAAGTGGGTACTTCTATTATGTGTTTCGCATATGGAGGTGACAAGCCGAGTTATTGGTTACACAGATTCGATTTGGCGGTGCTCAAGACAGATCTCAAGTCTACATCGGGTTACTTATTTACCTATGGTGGGGGAGCTGTGTCTTGAAACCAAGTTACAAAATGCCCTGGCATTGTCTACTACAGATAAGTGGTACATCGAGAATACAGAGAGTCAAGGAGATGATATGGATGAAGGGGTTTGTTAGAGAACTCGGTGAAGCAACAAAGGTTCATCGTTTACTATGACATCCAGAGTGCCACCCAACTCAGCAAGAATTCGAGTTTTCACTCGAGGTCCAAGCACATCAATATTATGTATCAGTGGATACAAGAAGTTCTCGACGATAAGGTCTTGTATATTGATAAGATCCATACAGATGACAACGGTTCTGATATGATGACAAAGTCGTTACCAAAATACAAGCATGGTGACGGGTACCTTACCATAAGTCGTGAGGGGGAGATTGTTGGGCCGGTCCCTCCTTATGGTCCAACAATTTGTGTCCCCTTATCAAATGGGGGAGTTACTTAGCAACAGTCATTTTATGTTTACAAAGGCATCATGAGATGTTCTTTTGGTTTATACGGGTTATCTTCTTCATTTGTGAAGAAAGAGAAATTGAGGAAGAATAGAAAGAGAGTGAGGGAGATAGAGAGATTAAACCACCAATTTTTGGTGGGATTGAAGCATCTTGAAGAGGAGGAGAAAGGGTTCTTGTCAAAGGATCTTTTGGTTGTTGAAGTGAGGATTGATTGATCAATTTCCACATCTCTTCAAAGGGGAAAAAATCTAGGGTTTGTTCAAACCCTAGTAGTAAGTATCTCAAATCACTTGCTATTGTCAAATTGATAGTGTCTATTATCTATTTGGTGAATGAATTGTTGATCCATCCTTAGGGGTGAGTGTAATTTAGGAAAATTGATATACAAGTGCTATAGGCACATTGAAGAAGAGTTGATCCCCAAATTTGGGAAAATTGTGTGTAACCCATTATTGTTATAGTGGAAGATTTTCCCGTGGTTTTTTACCTTTCACCTTGGAGGGGTTTTTCCACGTAATTTCCGGTGTTGGGTGAATGCTTCTATATTGCGTATTTGTGTTATTTCCGCATTTGTATGTCATTGCTTGTGTAGGTTTCGTATTGCGCATAGCGGCTCGGATTTCGTAAGCCTCCCCCCAACAAGTGGTATCATAGCTTTTGGGTTGAGCTAATCTTGTGCAATGGCGGAAGCTAGCACTAGTAATAGACACTAGGCCAAATGTGGGATTTGGTGACGGTTGGAATTTTTTTACCATGACGGTTTTAGAAAAAAGTGTCACAATACATTGTAGGTCAAGTATAGCTGACGGTTCATAAAGGTGACCGTCACCAATTGTTATTACAAATCATGACGGTTGACATAAGCGAATCCGAAACCTTATCTTTGCGACGGTGATTGATGTAAACTGTTATAATTGACCTATCTATGGTGACACTTATAAACCGTCATGTACATATGATATATAATGACAGTTTGTGTCTATCTTGCTGCCACAATATCATTTATAATGACGGTTTTTGGTGGTAAATGTCACAATAGCCTGTAGTAAATGGTGACAGGTTTAGGACTAACTCTCACAATAGTCGTAACGACGTTTTCCTATTAAAATCGCTAATTGTGCCATCATGTATAACGATAAATACACGCACAATGCAAGAACATTTTGACCATAAATATATAAATATATTATTGACCAAATAATTGAGTTAAGTTGATCAAATAATTATTGACATAAATAAATAAATAAATATATATATATATATATATTGCACTAAATATATGTATACATTTTTTGACCATAAATATATCGATTTCAATGATATATCATGATACGTTTGAAGTCGAACCTCGCAGCTTCTTGGTTCATAGTTTCTATGTCGTTATACCATATTTGAAGTTCAATCGACTATGAACTTCATATATTTACCGATTTCAATGATATATCATGAAACGTTTGAGCTCGAACCCTCCTGAGCTTCTTGGTTCATAGTTTTATGTCGTAATACCATATTTGAAGTTTGAATCGACACAGCTTCATATTTATCGATTTAGATGATGTATCATGTTAAGTTTGAAGTTTGAACCCTCCTGGAGCTTCTCGGTTCATAGTTTGTATGCCGTTATACCACATTTTAAGTTCCGAATCGACATTGAGCTTCATATTTATCGATTTCGATGATGTATCATGCTAACCCGAGTTTACCAGTGTGAATCAAGATACTTCATGATCTCAGCATGACTTTTCAAAATTACTTCATGACCTGTCGCTAGTCAAATCCAAACCTAATAAAGAGAAAGTACAAAAACACAAAGAGAAAGCACAAAAACACACACCACTATCGAATTCATTTTTGGATTTTTATATCGAATGTCGATAACAATGTCCTAAATTTATTAATATTTTTTTTGATTTTCAAGGTTGATAAAACCAAATACATCGATCGTAGTAGCACAAATAGAAACACAAATAAGCTCAATTTGTATGACCATAACAAATACAATCTCAACCGTCGATTCTTTCTCAATCCGATGAGTGGATCAAACGAAATCTGGTCCGTCCATCTTTTTCATTCTGTAAACCCTCCTCAACCAGTTGAGCTCAATCTGTTCTGCTCCATCTTCATCTCCTTCTCCTCTTCGTCTCCACACCGCCGTAATCAACACCGAAATTGAGTACATGCGATAATTGTCGATTGAGTTGGGTCGAATTTCAAACAAGGAGACGTGGAATCTATGAGATGCACCGATACCGATACGGTGGATACGGGAGTATGGTGACACCGATATACGGGTATTCGTCAATTTTCATAAAATGTGGATACGAGATACGATGGGATACGTGTATTTATTAAAAAAATTATGTAATAAAATAAAATAAAAAAAATCCGATATATATTATTTTGAATATTAAAGTGCACAAACATTAAATTTTCGTCATTTTGGGTTTCAGTCTTACTTATGTTAATTTATTTTATTTTTGCTATAAAATTTAGTCTTACTTATGTTAATTGAATGGATAAAATCATATATACTCTGATTTCTCTCTAAATAACAAGAAGAACATGACTGCCCAATAAATCCTAGATTTTTTAACACCATTTTTTTTGAATTAAAAATAAATACCAATTCTTTTCACGTTCTCATTCCAGTAGTCATGTTGATTAGTTATATATGAACCCTGAAATTTAATATTGAAACAAATTGTTATTACATTAAAAGTCCTTTTTGAATGGAAAACCCTATCCTCTTAAACACAAACTCCATACCTTATTGTTATAACACTCAATTTAGTCTTGTTATATTAACCTTATTTTGTTAAAACTTGTTCACCATCTTTTGAAAAAAATCAAAAGACCCCGCCAGGATTTTTTAATTCCATTCCTACCGTCCGTGGTGTCTCCCCCAAAAATCGGACTCCCACCCGACCATGATTAGATGGTCCGTCACCTTTAGCTTTCAAAGCATGGGTATTTAGCACTCCCCAATCATAGAATAATCTTATCATTTGTAGAACAGTCGACCTTGTTGGTGGAAAAATGTGTTGCTTTTTATTTGTCCACTCTCATCCTTTGCTTTATTAACTTTTTCACCTTGATTGTTTGACCCTTGAGTGTTTTTTGACGTGTTGATTTTTAGTCAGAGAGCATTTTGACCCTTGATTGTTTCAAGATTTCTCGAGTTTGCCAATATATCTTCACGCGAATTACGCCCACTACCGCATCGGCCGATCGCACGGGGACTCGTGGGGTCAACTTTATTTCTAAGAAAAAATGAGGGTATACTAGGAACTTTAGTTTTCAAGTCAAAACACTCTTCTTCTTCTTTTTTTAAACAAAACATATGTTCTCCTTATTTCCGCAACAATCTTCCCATTCCCATCTCTCCACCGATAAAACCAAAAAATTCTTTTCAAAAAAATTCGGTGGTTCGCTTTGATCGAGCTATGAACATGGATGAGATATTTAGATGTACTGGTTGGTTCTCTTTATTTATTTAATATTCTCTTAAATCGGTTGAGTCACTGAGTTATTGGTAATACCTCTGGGTTTTTAATGATTGATTAGATCTTGATATAGTGTATGTCTCAGTTTTTTAATTTGAAGAAATGGGTTTGATTTTGATTCTGGGTAGGAAAATAAGAGAAGATTATACCAAGTTTACGATTTTGAATTTTTAATATTGAAGTTTTCATCTTTTGCATTCTACTTGCTTATGGATAACATGAAGATTTTTTTTTTTGAAGCATTACAAGAAGATTATATGATGCCCAATATTAGCTATTTTCCATCAATAATGTATGTATTTTTTTAATTTATCTCTTTGTAACCGTATATCTTTTTTTTTTGTTGTTGTTGAATATATCCTTTTTGGTTCCGATTCAAATAATGTTTGTTGATACATTTTGTAATGAGTCTCATTTGTTTTGTTCTTTTGATGTTCTACGTAGTATTCTTATACACCTAAAGCAACGGGAGAAGAGCGATGTTTTACGTATGGGAATAGTATTGATGGAATCAAAATCGCAAGTGGTTTTATAGAGTTGTAAATATATTGCCTACACGAAAGGGAAAGAAGAAAGTTCTGATATTTTGCATTCTAGTGGAGAAAAAGGTGGTGATCCTCATCATCATGACTGCGTAGGGTCATGATGATTCTACAAGGTGTGGACCTAACAAAACTAGACAAAATATTCCATACTGGAAGATTTTTAATGATGCGGAAGTTATACTTTAATTTTCGTCTTTTTCAAATTCAAACTTTTCTAATAACAAGGGATAAAAATGTTAGAAAAGGTTTGGAAAAGAGTATCCCATGCTCGGCTAATGGGTGACTCATTACCAGAGGAGGTGATAATTCCTCGGGGTTGGCGTAATGAAGAAAAAAGCGGGCCGTAATATGAGCAAGATGGGAATGTAATTATTTTTTCTTAAAATATCGAATGTAAATTGAAGCCAAAGCAAATATAATATACAATTTCATTAAGTTGTTAATTTGGTTTCGCATGTAAATTTAAAAAAGTCACCGAAGTAATTCCCCGACGTTATCAAAGGAAAACACAAAAACACGATGCCGTGATGATTTTATATAAATAATCACCGTAAGAGTGCAAAAGTGATCGCTTTTTAAAGAAAAACGTCAATGAAAATGTACATAAATTGATTTGTATAAGAAAACCGTTGAAATAACATTTATGCCGACGCTTTTCAACATTATATTGGCGGTTTCTTTGGGAAAAATGACTATAGCATCGTTAAGGTGACGTTTTCAATAAAAAACCGTCGATGGATGTCTGTTATAATGACGGTTTAATATATTTCATGACAGTTTTGAAGGCTAATTGGTGACGGTTATGTGACAGTCATAAGCATCAAGATAAGATAAATTCCCTACGGTGACATCGACATTGGTGACACTTTCAAATTTCACTGAATAGTCATGGAATTGATATAGTGACGCTTTGAAATGTCACCTATGTTGATATTTGGCCTAGTG
>JAJJWX010004630.1:0-85751 GCA_023529315.1 Papaver bracteatum
GCAACCACTCGCGCATCGGTGGCAACCTGTTTACAAATTCATGGGATTAAACAACCCATGATCCAAAACCCAAGACCCAAATCCATTTCCACCTCACCCCCATTGGATTCTTTCCAAAACATCCACCTCACCCCATTGGATTCTTTCCAAAACATCCACCTCACCCCATTGTATTCCATTCTATCCATCAATTAAGAAAACATGTTTTGTTTAATTGTTGAGTGGATTGCTTGATGAAATTCGAATCCAAGTGCTTGAGGGAATTTTGTGTATAAATAGAGAGGGTTGTTGTGTTGAAAACTCATCCAAGAATAGCTTGTTCATGTTAGTTTATCAAATTTCAATTTTGTTGTAATGTTCTTCATGTTCTAATTTCATTTACTAGGGTTTAGATGAAGCCCTAATCTCATTGGTATGTATTCATATCTTGTATCTTGTTCTTGAAAGTTTAGAATTGTTTAAAGATATAATTTAATCCAAGTTTTTCAACATCTTGCTCTCACAATGTATGCCATGTATCCATTGTAGTTAGAATATCTCTATGTTGATTATGCTACAACTCATGCTTAACCAAATATTGATCTTTAGATTAGTTGTGCTTAATTAGACAATTAATGCTTTGGAGAAATACTTTAGTTGTGATTAAATTATCCATTGGAGAAACACCTTAGTTATACGGTAGACTTGAATCTACTATAAGGACAAGAATAATATTACAAGTTGAATGCATATCATAGGTTATTGGTGGATTTGAATACCCTAGTATCCATATTATCATTGTTTACATATCTTGTTATTTGCATCTTTTACTTTTATTATTTCAGTCACTTGAAAATCATATCGTCGTATCGACAAAATCAAACCCCTTTTGGTTACTCTCTGAATCAGGATTTAGAATCAACTTCTACACTCTCCAAGTCTCTGTGGTTCGACCTGTGCTTGCCTTGTGTTGCTTGTCGACACTGTGCACTACGATTTATACAATAGTAGGTATCTTTCAGAGCCTACCAAGTTTTTGGCGTAGTTCTAGAGACTTCGGTAGTGGTGTAGTTCATTTTTCATCTCTGTCACTATTCATTTTCATCTCCTGAAGCTGTTCACATATTCATGCATATCATGCTATGCATAACTATTCACGATCAATTTTACACTTATTTTTGTTATTTTTTTAATTTTTGCTTTTGCTTTAAAACTTGAAACCCTAACTACCTCTTTTGAGCTCAACAGTGCTAGAGTAGCATGTTGTAAAGGCGAAGGAAAGGAAGCGAAAGAAGTTTTTATTTTAAATTAAAAAAAAAAGTTTATTTTATTTATTTTTAGATTGTATTAGGATTCCTCTACTCTTGTAATTTTCTTTTCTTTTGCACGTTATTTTGGACTTTGGACTTGGACATTCTATTTTTATTTTTATTTTTAAACCCTACGGAAGGGTATTATTAAATATCAACTGTTTGCAGAGAAGGACGGTGATTACAATATCACCTCGGCCCTCGGGTTCGTTCATGACATAGAGTCGTGGCCGAGTCGACAACAACGGTTCATCCCCGTCTGGAACGGGAGGTAAGTTTGTCGAAACACTCGCGAATCCCTTGTTAGCGAGTTCTTGTATTCCTTCGTTTGCATATATGTTGAGGAATTGAATACGGTTGCTTTATTTTCCTAGTAAAGGGCAAGGACTGGCCATACAAGATAAGGGTTCGGATTTCATCACCGTTCTCTTCTTGCGCCTTAGGAAAACGATACCTAACGTGAACCTAAGCTTTAAAATTTGAAATAGAACGAGACCTATAAGGTAACGAGCTTAGTAGGAAAGTCGTTCGAAAAATATTGGTTACTCTTTAAGCATACTTGAAGTTCATGACGGTTTCGTAAATTGAATGCGTGATTGCATGCCTTGTAATGCTGGTGAGGCCTTGGGTATCAAAGCTCTAGCACTTCCTCGCCTCTATTCAATTTACTTAAACTCGGATTGATTCCGAGAGGTTTGCTCAGATTGTAACGAATTCCATTTGAAGGATTAGAAGCTGGTCTAGAAAACAATCTAAGTGGAACCATCATGCTTTTTGTTTGCTAGAAATCAGTAGGTTTCTATGGTGGAGTCATCCTTGTTTGCGATTGCATAGAACTTCCCTTCCGTTTATGATTTTCTTCTTTTATTTTGTTTTTCTAATGTATGCCGAGGTAATTAGAAACGGGCTTGAAAAAAAAAAAAAACAATAATGAAAAAAAATATTGATCATTTTAGTGTGTACATCCCAATCTCTGCAACAAGCCTAGTGCTAGTTAGAGATCATGTCGAGATTCTGGTGCAGGTGGGGATGAAACAAATCCATCGAGAGCTTGCTTACGGGCATGCTTCATATTATGAAACTCCAACAGACCATGATGTCAATAGTTATAGGGATTATTATGGACATTTTCACGATCTGAGCATCAATACATGGACCCTAATAACTACTCACATGTATCATCCACCACAGGTGAAAATGAACATCTTCTGATGCCCAACTCTCACAATCATCACTTTTGGACCGGTTAGAAGCTAGAACTGCAGCTTTAGAAATGCAAATGCATGAATCGTAGCATATAATTCTTCTAGGCAATCGAAATCTATGCTTGTACCTTATGTGGAGGCTTAGGCCATCCTGCTGAGAATTGCTATATTTTGCATGATTTTAGGCAATCTAGAGAATATCATGAAAATCCAAAATATGAAATGCCAAGATTACAAAGTGATAGTCATTGGGACCATAATCAACCTTTCGAAGGTTGCGATCGATATTTTATAGACCCTAATGACCATGCACATATGTATCATCCACCACGATGGGAAGTTGAACAATTTTGTACTTCTCAATCTGTGGAGGAAAATCTCGAACTCATCGAACAAAATAATGCTAGGAGTGTATTGCATGATAAACCATATAGCATTGATTATGAATTTCCTCTTGTTGAAGACTCTCCTTCCATTGAACAACTTAATGCATTATTAAAAATGAATTTGATTCATTTACAAAATGTAGGAAGGAGGAATTTCGGGATGAAATGTTTGTTTGTCCTAATGAAATAAAATGTGAAAATAGTATGCCTAGTCTTACTCGTGCAATGATATTGCATATGAACCTGTTTTAAATGAAGGGACTAGAAATACTACGATTTTAAATAGGAAATGCATTTACGTGATGATGATGATGATGATGTTATGTTAGAAGAACATGTTTTTCTTGAAAATATTGTCGAACCTTTGGGTTCGAGACATTAAGCTTCTCGCCTCGACCTTAATGAGTGATGTTTCTTCTAATGTTCCATATACATGGGATGTTGATCTTGATCTTGAGCACTGTGCAATTTTCTGTGAACAAGAGCATGACACATTTCTTGTGTATGACTTAGAAAATGTTGAATCTCCTATAGACACTAATGATCTTATGCATGAAAATATAATTGGCGTGTCGATTCTATACCTAGGTCACAACATGATGTCTCTTTGGATCTGTCTATGCATGAGAATAAAACTTTGGATGATGATGATTATGAACTAGGTCTTGATGAATTGTTCTATGAATGTGAGCATGCTTGCGACATTGGCAAATGATTTAGGAGTTATAGATGTGACTAATAATGATGTGCCTACCTCCTACCCATGTCACAAGCTGGTAATCTTGCACCCAACCTAGATTTGGTTTGTAAAGTTATTGTTAAACCTACTTTTCTAAGAGTACCTAATCTAGGATTGGAACTATGTGCCTCTCAAGTCCTCTTGGACTATTTTGCGACTAAATATAATACCTTTGATGAGCCACAATTAGAGTTCACTCATGTCTCTCCATCCATCCATGACAAAATCCACTTTGAACTAGATCTTGTGCATGATGCACCCTGAAATTGTTAGATTTTGTACCCAAAAGTTTATCTATTGAAAAATCTAGGTTTGGGGTAACTCATTCACATATGCAGTCTCACTTGCATTGTTGTCTGTTATAATTATGTAAGGTTGTTGATGTTTCCGCATTCCGTCTCTTGGGTTGATCCTCAACTTTTTAGATTGTTGGTGTATGGTGAGTCATCATTGTATAATCTAGTAGATAAATTTTGAATCTTGTTGATATATTTGTGTGCTAACCAAACTTTTTGTCTTGCGCTCATATTGTTTGCTTTCAAAGCATTCATTCAATTATGGTTAGCACCAACCTTTTTGCATCTGGTAATCTCTTTCCTTTGAATCTGTTTTGTTCTCATGGTTTGTTGTTGTTTCTATCATATTTTGAAACATTGAGGACAATGTTAGATTTAGGTTTGGGGAGTATTTGCATATGGCGTTTTGTAGTCTTTTGCATCTTTTATGACCAGTTGTGGAGCGGGTCTTTTGTAGGATCCTTTGTAGTCTTTTGCATTTTTTATGACCAGTTGTAGTGTGGGTCTTTTGTAGGATCTTTGTAGTCTTTTGCATTTTTGTTGTTGTTTCTATGACCATTGTGTAGCGAGTCTTTTGTAAATCTTTGACTAGTTTTGTAGCGGTCTTTAAAATATTTTGTATCGGATCTTGTGTATGATATCGATGACCAGTGTGTAGCGGGTCACTAAAAAAAAATGATGATCAGATGTGTAGCGGGTCTTAAAAAAAAAAAAAATTGGTTACAAATTTTCATGGTTCTACGAAATTCAAGTTCATCATCTACGAGTTGAAGACCGAAGACGAAGACATTTCTATGGATGCTCTGAAATTGGAGAAGGTTTTGTGGGTACATCTTTGGTAGGCCCTCATGAGACTACAACTCGTCCACTAGGGACACCTAGGGGTTTAAAGGCTTAGTGCATACGCTAAATGCATTCGAGAGACCAGTGACAGTGGTATAGTTAGGATTTACGGATTTGTTTCACTTGAGGACAAGTAAAATTCAGGTTTGGGGTATTTGATGAGTGCCAAATATTGCATATTCATACACCTTTTCATTGGCACTTAACTCATCTTTCGCGCTTCAAAGTCATATATTATCCCAAATGTTACGTCTTATTACCCATTTTGCTGGATTCTCCAGAGTTTTGTTTGAAGCAGCCTTTATCATCCAAAACATGAGCTTTGTCGACATGTTTTTGCTCAAGATCATGATCTTGTCCTCATGCACATAAGCTCCTCAACCTCGGATCTTTTTCCAAGCTCCACCATGGTGATTTCACGAGTCTTGGTCGCAGCCTCCTCTTGTATTCGCTCCATGAGGATGGAAGTTTTTCAATCACAAATTTTCTATACTTGTCAGAGCTTCATCAAAAGTCATGCCTTCAGCAAGAACTGGCTGATGAGGAGTTGACCAATGGATTAACTGTTCTACCACAGGCTTTTCTGTCAGTCATGTTGTATTCTAAGAACTTAGCCATCAAGAACTTCTTACTTCCAGCAGCTTCAAGATTATATTTTTCTTCTTAGAGCTTCCCATAAATCAAAAGCATTAAACCTTTTTGCATTATAGAAGTCATACAAGGAGTCATCAAGACAGTTAAGAATATGATTTTGCACAAATAATTCTTCCTATTCCACTGCCCAATTTATCTTCATTACCACGCGATGAAGTTTTCTCGAGGGTTTTTCTAAAGCATATCCATCTAACCTTTTGGTCGTTTAGGAAGAATAGCATTTTAGACTGCCATCTCTTAAAGTCCTTACCACCTAACTTTGTGTTTTTCTACAATTTTTTCCCATGTTCTTACAACAACGAATATTACAGTATTACAATAAGGCACGTTATTACCTTTAGATTGTTGGAATTAATTAAAATAATCGAATGAAAATGGGAAATAATACTTAGATTACAATGATAGTAGTAACAAATAACTCAATAAACTTAGTAGAGGCACGTATGAGATACGTAGTTAAAGGTAATATTGCCTCATTACTCCTCTGAGATGCTATAGCAATTAACAAATTACCTCCAGGATACAACTATCGTTAGTTCTCCTCTATGTGTAGCATACACAGAGAGAACCCTTAGAACTTGGCAGCAAAAATGAAAAACATAAACACAAATCGAAACTACAACCAGTTTCAGATAAATATAAAAACTAATTAAAACGAAAAAGTTTTATTCTTTTCCAATTTTTTTTTAAAGACAAGAGAAAAGTTCATTAGGTTCATCATTTTTAAATTTATATTACAAAGTTAAAAATTACATACTAGGCAAGCGAGCGACAAGCTGTGCCGCTAGCCCTTTTTGAATAGCAAAACCTATCTTATTAAAAATAAAATCTCGTGAGCCGTGGGTCATTACATTGCGCTGCGCATGACTGACCCTCTTGAGTAGTCCAACTGCTTCCGGAGCCAAATAGCCAAAGTATCAGCAAAGGGGACGAAAGCATGCCCATTGTCAACACATGCTTTCTCATGCTTCGATATCTTACCCGAGGCAGCCTTTAGCGCTGCTCGCCCGATCGTAAAGGTGCCATGTCCAATTCCTACCAAAGGAGATACTGGTGAGGTCAACACATGTGTGTTTCCATTAGCCCATCCAAAAATAAGAACATCCACTGGTCTTAGTGTCGATCTCCCTTCAAGTGGGTCTGTCAGAAAATGCACAGTGCTTCTTTCTTTGCCGAAATGCCGCACCTCCACAGTACATCATACAAAATATCCCTTACATGATCATGTCTATATTTATAACCAGGGTCTACTTTACAATGAACTGCATGTTCACCATATGAATCCAAGCAACCTTGTGATGCAAGCGGGGGCAACGAGAGTCGAGGGATAAAGCGGGATCATTAACCTCGTATTTGAGGATAGACCGGTACTCCAAAGGAGACATCTTCTGCCCCAGCCCCTCAATCGGAATAGCCATAAGAAAATCTTGGGCATGTGCTGCTTGCAAACAACCAAAACCGTTTTTCTCTCCATTACATGTAAAATCTATCAATGTCCTTAGCCACTTTATCAAAAAAGAGCACTCGCCAGGATGCTTTGTGCTTTAGGGGGGGCGTTGTCTTTATTGGTGAAGTTGTTAAGATCAAAATCAGGAAGAGTCACTTGTAACGTTTCCAAAGCCTTATTAAAATTATCATCCATACCGTCCACACCACTACTCCTCAATATGTGATCCTGTAATCCTCAAGATTGCACACGTGAAGCCACAAAAACATACTCAGACGCCTCCCTAGCAGTGTAAAGTCCAAGACCTCCATATCTTCGATAGGTAGAGTAGATAGTCTCCACCGTAGCTCTCCAAAGAACGGCCCCCGCACACCACGATGCCTTCCACCACTTCTCGCAAGCCTCTATCAAATATATCTACCGCCTCCATAATATAGTCTGGGTGACAAATACGAAGGCCAAAAAGCAGCTTGGAGATACCCATACACGTCAGTAGTGCTAAAGAATTCACTTTGAGGATCATGGAGCTTGGATAAAATGTGCATCAAATCCTTGCCACGACCCTCTTAATGGCAAGGCCCTTCACAAACCACTGTCGAGGCTAACTGCACCACCTAATAATTTGACTCCCTTATCTGGTCTTGAGATTTCGACAAGAAACATCCCATCACTTATCCTTCGTCCATCACAAGAGGGCCAAAATATTTCAGTTTTCTTAATATTCAGGATAAGCCCCAGCGCAGGCCCTTCTGTTTTGATAATAGTGAGTGCTTTTGCCACTTCTTCAGTGTCGCCAATAATAGTGCCATCATCAAGATACCAGGCATGTAAGGATAATATGTAGTGCTCATTTATCTTAGCTATAAGCTGATGAAGTACCAGAGCAAATAACAAAGGCCCTAAAGGGTCACCTTGTTGTACTCCCTGTGGATGAGTAGATAAAGAGTCCCCACATAGAGCGATCAAAGTTGACCATACAAGTATTCTACCCAAGGCGATATAGATGGACAAAGCTTACGTACCTCAAAGCATAGCCGTTCGGTCAACTAGGTTAAAAGCATTGGTAAAGTCAACCATTAGCATAGAGGCTAGCTTACATGATGTTTACATTGACAAACCTATTCACAACATGTAGGATTGCCTCAAGACCACCTCCAAACACCTACACCAAACCGGAAATCTCAGAGATACGCTGCCATGTCCTTACCAACCCCTTTCATCGCCGCTTTGGACACCGATCACCAAATTGTCCCAACAAGAATGGGACGTAATGCTCTATCCGGTTTAAGGAGGGTGTTAGGGGAGCCGATGCAATGAACTCCGCTAGGTTAAGAGGGCATCTCCCAAGCCAAAGATTAACAACCCTAGTTATGGCTTCGTGACCATATCAGTAGCCACAGTTGAGCCTTCCCACAGATAAATCATCCAACAAATGTTGTGCCCCAAGGCCATCCTTCCACACGAAGTTCCCTTAGGGAAAGATTTAATACAACTAAGAATGGTACCTTCTTCGGCCACTAACGGTGTCTCTGCAACTGGGTTGGTTTCCGTGAGGCGGATCGTCGGACGCTTATCCTCAAGTGATTTCCTTGTGTTCGTTGTATGGGCGCCACCTTGATTTAATTCTGATGGCTTTAACAGCCGCTGTGAAGTGCCCATCCTCCACCTTGCGCAAAACAAGTAGAGATATTGGTACCGAGCCCGTTGTCTTTCCCCGTGTTATCATCTTTGTTGTCTTTCTCTCTCGTAATCATCTCTAACACTAACTATTGCCTGCAGCTTTAAAATCTCACGAACAAGATTTATAGTCCCACTAGGTTCACCCCAAAGTGCCACGCTTTCTAAGAATTTGTGTCTGTTGTGTCGCCTTGCGATTACCAGACCTTCATTCAACTCTACCTTTAGGTCGGAACACTCTCAAAGTGCATCGAGGAGCAAAGAAAAGCCCGACCCAATGTTTAATGTGGGCTTTAGGTTCACCGCGCGACTTTCGTAGTGCCGCTTTCGGGGCATGAGAAAAAGCTAACCTGCAACCTCTTGAATGCTCTTAACCGTACATACCGGGGCTCTAAAGACCGCATCCACAATTGCTTCATTCAATTCGAAGTTCATTTTGTCAGCCGCACTAAATCCTCCTCAGACGAGGCTTAGGCACTCCAAAAAATTATTTCGGCTACTTCACGAACTAACACATATCTCGGGCTTAATATCAGTGTTCCCTTCATGCTTGCACGCTCTGCTCCAAGCCTAAATACTCATACATTGAAGCACAACCATTGTCTTAAAGTTCTAGGAGTTTCCTCTAAACTCATGAAGACATCAACATCGGTTCTTATGGCTTTGTTGAGTACGGTCTTCTTTTCTTTATTGCGAGAGGTGTTGTCTCTTAAGTGGGGAATCAAACATGAAAAACCTTTACTCCCAGTCCCCCATCTGGACAACCATGAAAATCTCTAAACGGACATATGATGATTCCTTTACTTGCAACTTTCATTGAAGCATAATGAAAAACAGTTTGAGTGCTTAAATAAATTATCCACTCTTTGGTTCAGAAACACACAGAGTGGCACCCGATTACAAGCAGTTTTCTAGGTGTATGACAATTCAAAAGCACAAAATCAATCAACCAAAATGAGTATGAACAAACTAACCCATCAACACACCATGAGAGTACCAACATGGAAAACATGGAAAACATAAAAACTAAAATAAAACGAAACCCCCCAAACCACTGTAACCCCCCAAACTAATTTATGTTTCTGTAAACTATGATGTTTCTGTAAACTAATTTCTGTAAACAAAGAAGTAGTTATACAAAATTATGTTTCTGTAAACTACAACTTGTTTAAGATAAGAACTCGATTTTATGTTTCTGTAAACTTAAAAAGAAATTGTTTCTGAAAGCTTAAGAAAAGAAGAAGAATTTCAGAAGAGAAGAGTTCTGAAAGGTATCGTTTACAAATGAAGTTTACAACTCGTATTTATAGCAAGAAAACTTCAAGGATGGAAAACCAAAATTCTAAACCAAGCAAGGCGTCTACTACTAATAAATACGTCGCTCACTCCCACTACAAACCATGTAATGGAAACTTCCCTCCTTCCTCAACATATCCACCACAAAATTGATCAATTGAAAAGGAATTTCTTTTGGGGTCACTTTGGTAATACTAGGAAACTGCATACTATCAACAGGAAGATTCTTGGTAAGAATAAATCTTCAGGAGGATTAGGTATTAGAACAAGTGAAACTATGAACAAGGATTTACTCCTCAAACGGCTGTTGGTCATAAAGGATAAACCAAATTATTTATACTCTTCCACTTCCAAAAGCAAGTATCTCACCGATTCAACGCTGCTGCATCCTGTGACCATCACTAATTCAGACCCTAGTCCCCTTTGGTGAGACATCAATAAGCTCCTACCTCTATTTAACTTGGGGTTATTTCATCAAGTAAATTCTGGATATCAAACTTCAATATAGTCCCAACAATGGATACCACGTCTGAAATCAATACCCAATACCACATCTTCATCACTACACATTATTTCCCAACTAATCAACCCTATAACAAATAACTTGAATAGCCAACTTATACAAACAATCACCGACCCAGTTACCACTTTAAAAATCATTGCCATCCCTCTTCCAGCCAGCCATTCCATCGACAATCTTATATGGTACCCAACAAAATATGAAACTTACTCTGTAAAATCTGCTTACAGACTTTTCCACCAATACCCCACCACAAACCAGACCACATCCTCTCATCACTTTATTTGGTCTCTCCCCTACCCCCCAAAAATCCATATTTTTATATGGAAAACCCTTAAAAATGGCCTTCCGAATAGAGAGCTACTTCACCATCGACAAATCATCAACACCCACTTGTGCCCTTTGTGCAATGAATCCCCAGAAACAATATGTCAAATGTTATTCTCATGCCCTCAAGCTCAACTGATATAGAACCAAGTTAAGTTCTTTCTACAGACGCGGTACCCCTTCATGCCTCTTATTATCTTTCATCTCACTAGTGTTGAGAATATGCTACACCCTTTGCCTCCGCGCTCCAAACCACCTGCTGAATACACAACACACATCTGTTACACATTATGGCACATTTGGATTTACAGAAACAAAACCTTTTTTCAACAGAACAATGAGACACCAACTATTACCAAGCTACTTATCATCAAAGAAGAAACTGAGTACTGATGGGCACAACTATTTCACCCACCGTTAGCTCCAGGTTTCTCTCCAACAAGGTGTAACAATAACCACCATACTTCTCATTATATTGCTTCTATATGATGAACTAAACCACCAACTGGGATACCTAAACTCAACTGTGATGGGGCTTCAAGAAACAACCCGGGCATAGCTGGAGCTGGATCAGTTTTGCGTAATGAAGAAGGAAAGGTTCTCTTTGCCATAGCAGAACCACTAGGCTTTGCGTCTGCAATCATGGGAGATGAGAGGAATGTTAACCGGTCTTCATCAGACTTGCCTAATGAACATCACCAAGCTCCTCATCGAAACTGACTCTCTTTCGCTTGTTTACTACCTCACTACAAACACTAGACCGCCTTGGCACATTCAACCTATGATTCACAAAATCAAAGAGCTTCTAGGAAAAATACCACATTGGGAGATATTTCATGTCTACAGAGAAGCAAATTAGCTTGATGATGCATTAGCAAACTTTGCAGCTGACAAGACTCAGGCACTGGGCCATACAACAATGAAAGACATTTGGATAGACTTGCACCCACAGTTCCTTAATAACCTTGTAATCCAGGTTCAACTTGGCCTGACATTTCAACGTGTAATTGGTATCTGGGCTTGTTTAATTGTAGTTTGGTTTCAAAAATAAAATAAAAAATGTTCCGTTTATTTTCAAATGAGGTACGATTCATGATGAACGCATAAAAGCATACATAAAAGATGATGCAATGTAACTATCCAAAACGATACATTTCAATCGTGTCAATATCTTGGTAAAATAATTATAATAGCACCAACCGAACACCCGTACTGATTTTGATTACACCTAAGGTCACCGGCCATGGATAGAAATGGACCCTTTCAAAATGTGCACCATACGTCACATTTTGCATATATGATATATCCTGTCTTCTTCATTTTTGTACGGTGACAGTGTGACTCTGAGGAAAAAAGGTCATCACTTTTTTATGTGATAAATCACGGGTTTTTAGTCGACATATTTGTATGAGCACCCCCAATACGAAACTGTTGAGACATGCATCGTTATATCTTTCCCCCCGCTACAAGATGTATTTGTACTTACTTCTAAAATGGAGTGGTGCACAAAAAATTGTTCTTTTTAACTTTCCCTCTCATTGATGCTTCTAATTGAGAAACCAGTTCGTTTCTTCATCGTAAGACTTGATATTTCCCTTCCAATTTACAAGAACATTTATACTCAGACATGTAGAATAAGAATGAGTCGTTTGCTCACAGGACACGGCCTGAATGAGATGAAAGACGTGTCAATAATATTTTCCATTAAAAAAAGAGGAGATATTGGTATTGGAGAGCACCACCTATCAAACTCTTTGAGTTATGAAAGTCAGTAGATTATAAAGTAATCACTAATTTGTGGTGGTTGGATAATAAATCACAAAAGATACTACATATATGATTCACACACAACCAACCACCGAGTATATGGCATTTCGATTCTAGAGTCTAAACAAATGGTCGTCCATTTTTCCCGCATCAGCTTTCGTTATTGGATAATCAGCTCGTTACTTGTAGTTGGTTCACACCCAATGAAATTTAGCGTTCCTAAATAAAAAGAGAGAAAAATTGACCAGGAAAATGGAAAAGCATTCAAGTGACTACAATAAAAACAGAATCGTGAATTTTTATTAGATGGTGGAGAAATTTAAGCAAGAATTAAGTTTACGATCTAAAAGAACTTTATTTGGGTAACCCAGCTCATGCCCAAAGATAACAAAAGCATGATACTCTCTCAGTTTGTACAAAAGAGTTACTATTGCATTTCCAATCTAGTTTTAAACTAAAATATAAAAAAATGTTATTAACTATTTTAGATAAACGAATCCAAGTATTTGGCAAGATTGCCAGAGCCATAGTAAGAAAATGGCACACAAAACAGCCACTAGGTCGTGAAAGTCCTGTGACATTTTTTTCTATGTTTTGAATCTTACGTGTATGTGGCTCATCTCCGTGCATGACAATAGAGTTTGGAAGCAACTAGCATTGCAGACTTTGAATAAATGGTGAACAACTTTCTAAGCTAAAAATCCTTGACCAGACACTTTCCGATTTCTTGCAGTGGATAAAAAAATAAGAGACGTGTCAATGATTTCTGGTAATCAAAGATAAGATACTGGAATGCACCTATTAATCAAGCTTTATGAGTTATCATCTGTGGTTTCAAATCATTTCTGAAAAGCACGGGAATGCTCATTCTAACTGGATTCTAGGTACAGTAGCTTCTCCCTTTGGTATTTCATGTTGGAAGGCCATAGCAGACACTAAAGAACACATCAACAAAAACTGCAATATCTCGGTTCATTCTGGCACTTTAGTTTCTTTCTGGCATGATAAGTGGATTGGTGTTGAAGCACTCTTTCTCTCTTTTCCTGACATTTACAAACTGGACGAGGTAAATTTGCTACTCTTGTTGGGCATATTTCTCGAGATAGAAATTGGTGTTTTAATTTCAAAAGGAGACTTTCAGATTTTGAGGCAAATCAATTTGCTAGTTTGTCGCATCTTTTAGGAGATAACCCTCCTAATCTAGATAGTTTGTTAACACAAGGCGATGGACTCTTACCTCGAGATGGAGTTTTTAACGTTAAATCTCTCTATGGTAAACTTAACTTAAGTCTTGGAGTAGATAATTTTCCTCATTCGTTTGTTTGGAAGAAAAACATCCTCCAAAAGTTAATTTCCTAACTGGGTGTCTTTGTTCATGAAAGATTGAATACTTTTGATGTCTTGGCCACAAAAGGTATTGTTTCGGAAGATGGGTGTATCATGTGTGGAGATGCTTAGAGTCTGCAGATCATATCTTTCGCATGCAGAGTGGCTACAAGGGTTTGGTCGCAGCTAACTCCAAAAAATTGGGCCTGGTCATTCCCGAGAACCATTTACGAGCTTGCTCTCTGCTGGAACCTTAACTGTTTCTCGCCATCGGTAACCATTATCGGTCTCTAATTCCAAAATTGCAATAATTTCGACTCTTTGGAAGGAAAGGAATGCTCGTACCTTTGAAGAAAAGCATGCATTCAAAGCGTCTGAGACTTGGGAGTTGAGGCAAAATCGTTAGTGATTAGTTGGGCTTCGCTTTTGGTTTTGGTTCGCACATCTCAATTTCGCACTTTACAAGTCAGCATTGGGACACTTTATTCATGTAATTTTCTCTTTTTTTCTTGTTACCTCTGGTAGCATCTCTGTACATTCTTCTTCTTAATATTATCTCTCTCTCAATCAAAAAAAAAAATGTTGTAGTTGGATATGATACGTAACTTTTATTTGTCACTGATACGCCGAATTACGTTTCAGTCACGTCAATTTCGAGAGAAAATACAAAATCACCGGGACCGACCAGACAACCCAAGTGATTTTGATTACACCTTCAGAGATCATCACATGCATTACGACATCAAATAACAATACATGCATAATTCACACACAACCAACCTTTGAGTATATGGCATAGGCATACAATTCTAGTGTTGCTTCATACCATTGTAATTATGTTTCATTATACCTTAGCTATAAAATATGTCTAGTTCTCTAGTTGTCTGTGTGACACATAATTTCGGATTAAAACTCTGATATATCTTCTGCTTGTCGAGAACAATAAAGACATTATCGTGATTTCTTATGAAATTTCAAAAAAAAAAAAAAAAATCTTATGAGATCTTAGAGGAAACTAAGCAAGAGATAATTAATTTATACTGAGTTGGGATCTTTATTTGGGTAACTCATGCTCAAGGGTAACAATGATATATAATTGTGCAAGATTATTATATTTTGGATCGCAAAAGAGAATATTTGTGCAAGATTATTATATTTTGGATCGCAAAAGAGAATATTTTTAAGAGAAGAAGAATGTAGAGAGTACTACCAGAAGTAGTAAAATGAAAAAGAAAATAAAAAGTTTACACAAAAACAAGACTACAATTGTAAACCGTGTTAGTAAAATTTAAGTGTATCCTATTTCCAAAAGCAGCTGCCCATCTAAAAACTAGAGTCTTTGCCTCATTGCATAACTCCTCATCTGTTTTGTAAGAGTAATTTTCTTCAAAAATTCTGCCATTATGCTCCTTCCAAAGAACCCAAACAACTGCAGCTGGGATGAACTTCCAAACCAGTTGTTTTGTGCAAGATCGTCAGTCATATTCCAAGAATGGCATACTGAATGATCACTAAGCTCCTAATAGCTTCAGAGATAGAAAATTTATAATTAAGTGCTGTTAAACTCCTATTATGTATTATTACATCACAATTATACTAATTAGCTTCACTTCAATATGTTGTATCTTTGAAATATAAATGACTCGGAAGACGTGTCCTGTTCATTTTCAAATGAGGCACAATTCATTATAAACATAAACATGTATATAAAAGAAGACAGACAAGATGTTGCAATGTATGTATTGCAATGTAATTATCCAACTTTATGAACTGCTAACACATTACACTGCAGAAAATGACATATCGTTTCATTCATTATTAATACCGCAACAGGGCACAGTTCTTTCATGTCAATATCTTGAGAAAATTCATTACAGTAGCACCAACCGAACATCCATACTGATTCTGATTACACCTATAATAATTGAACAAATCAGGTCATGGATCAAATCATTGCACCATCAGGGATTATGCTTGAAGAAGATTTGTGGTTATTCTCCACCCTTGAGTGAACACCACGTGGTTTTCCTCCCTTTCAATACTTTTTTGCCAGAAAAAAATGATTCCTATGCCTGGACCTATTGATAAAGTAGTACCAAGGTCCCAATCACTTTTACTTTTGTGTGTATTACATTAAATAGTTGAGTAAGACTCATACCGAACTCTCCAATGCCGTGTCATTTCTCTCATTGGCGCAACTGTAGTTCAAATCTCCAAAGAGTGATAAAGAGTGTTGGATTAGCTAGCAAACTTAGTCTAGTGATCCGCACTATGAGATGAGAACTACTAGCAATAAATGAAGAAAATATTTTTCAACGCTCATTCTCTTTGAGCTTTTGTGTCATTCGCGATTCCAACAACCAATCAATTAATTAAGAAAAAAGATAAAAAAGAAAAAAAATCTTGTAAAAGCTGTAATGAATGTATAGTTGAAATGTTATTACAGGGTAATTGATCAGATGGTTCTTACAAACACAGAGAGGAGGTATGTATTCACCTGACACAACTGACAGAGTCAAGTCAATAAGACTTGATTATTACATGACTTTTCCTAATACACCCCCTCAATTTTTTACAAGCAGACACTGGAACAAAGTGAAAAACAGAAGAACCTAAACAAAGGAAACGCTCAACAAGAGCCAGAACCACACAATAGATGCTCAACAAGAGCCAATCTGAGTGAAAAACACTGTACTCAACAAGAGCCATCAGAAAAGAAGCACTCAACAAGAGCCAGAAGTACAAAAAAGATGCTCAACAAGAGACAATTCTCAGTAGAGAATACAGCAGTCAACAAGAAACTAGTCTGCAGAAGCTGAAGAAGACTGAACAATTCTAAGAAGTAGTTTTGAGAAAGTAGGATATCATAATCCCTTTGTCATCACATCAGCTAGCTATTCTTCAGTTACAACATGATTGACAGTAAGAATCCCATCTTCTACCAACTCTCTGACAGTATGGTAATCTATCTCCACATGTTTGGTCCATTTCCAACAATGACTTTGTCCTTGCCAGCATAGTTAGAACTAGTTTGAAGAATATCTTTATCACCAGTCATGTGTCTAGAAGCACCAGAATCAGAAATCCAAGTTGTTGATGTAGAACCTCAAGTAGGATCTTCCCCGAAATGAGCTGAATTCCCTTGTACACCACTAAAGGCAGATTCTACCTGAGCAATATGAGCAGTAGACTTGGAATCTGAAGTAGGTGGTGGATGATAGAGAAAAAAAGCATCTTGAGAAAAATGACCTGTCTTCCTACAAATTTGACACTCAACTATGGAAAAATCCAAAAAAGTTCTACCAGTATCACCATCAGATGAATCTGCAGTTGAGCTTGTAGAACCTACACCACTCTTGAATGAAGAACTTCCAGTCTTAGTAGAATTTCCATGATTTGGCTTATTCTTGTATTTGTTCTTCCCATTCTTGATTCCATTATTACCAATTCTTCCATAAAAAGCTACAAAACCATCCATAATAGTAGAGTCTTGATTTTTATCATTAAGCCATTGCTCATGATTCAAGAGTCTTGCCTTCAACTCACCAAACGAAAAAGGAGTCTCACGATTCTGTGCCGAAATGACAAAATTGTCATAGTCCCTGCCTAAGCCATTAAGGACATACATCATAATATCTGCATCTGAGTCTCGATCATTGATAGCAGCTAATGAATCTGTAACAGTCTTCAAAGAATGCAAATAAGTACATATAGATTGAGAACCTTTCCGGATATTGTGAAGTTGATTTCTTAACATATTGCGCCTAGAACCAAACTGAGATCTAAAACTAGCTTCAAGATATTGCCAAATCTCTTATGCAGAAATCATACCAAGGACCTCACCAGAAACAGTTTCTGTAAATGTTGCTTTTAGACAACTTACAACAAATCGATCTGCTTTTCTCCAATATACCCAATTTGGGTTAAGTGTAGGAACACCATCAACGAGAACTTGAGAAGAAGGTTCAACAATTTGACCATTTACATGACCATAAAGATCAGTTGAAATCAACACAGACTCGAATTGATCACGCCATAGTAGAAAATTTGTATGATCTAGTTTTAAAGAAACGAAATTACCAATATTATTGAATGGCAAAGCAAAATACGCAAGATTACCCTGATTCGAAGTAACAACAGCGGAATTTCGATGTTGACCTTGCTCCATAGTTGGATCTTGAACTGTAGATGATTGTGGAATTGTATTATTTTGTTGTGTTTGATTATTCAAAGAACTTCTAGTAGTCGGCATTTCAAAGAAATCAAGATTCTAAGAAATACAATCCACCAAGAATTTGAAGAGCAAGAGAATCAACCAGGTTGATTATGATCAGAAAAATGTATTGAAAAATATTGGATCAAAAGAATTTGATTCTGTTGAAAAATTGTTGAATAAATGTTGACAGAATTGACCTAGATCGGTTACCTCACTGATACCATGTAAAAGCTGTAATGAATGTATAGTTGAAATGTTATTACAGGGTAATTGATCAGATGGTTCTTACAAACACAGAGAGGAGGTATTTATTCACCTGACACGACTGACAGAGTCAAGTCAATAAGACTTGACTATTACATGACTTTTCCTAATAAATCTAATAAGAAAAATCTATATATAAGGGTTCTATATAAGTTTAGCTTTTCTGATACTCATTAAAACATCTGGTCCTGTTCTGTTTCTGTTCTTACAAAGAAGAAGAAGAAAAAGAAACGCAAGTACTATACAAGGTATGATCTCTACTTTCTCTCCGTCTTTTCTTTTATGATCATGTTTTTCATTCAAACAAATGGATGAAACAAATTATACACTGTATATTCATTGAAAGCTCTCCCTTCATCTCAAATTGAATCTTAAGAAATGGATTTATATTGATTTTCTGAAAGAATTTCTTGCGTTTTTTTTTATAATCAAACAGAGGATTACTAACTAGTATGTCTGACTCAGATCGAATCAGACTCACAAGCTGCTGATCTGACTCGGAGGCAACTTTTTATTGATATGTTTTTTCTTTTATTGGGTGATTCAGAAATTTAGAAAAATGGGTGATTGCAAAAGCTATACAGATAAATCAATTCCATCTTGTTGTTTGAAAGCTAAATCTTCAGCTGCGGAAAACGATGCAGTATGTCATGACACAGTGGTATCTGGTTGGTTCTCTGAGGTTCCATCTGATTCTGGTAAGACTCATTACATTTCTTCATTTATGTATATTTTTCGTCGGCAGAGCCGGCCCTGAGGCAAGGAAAACGAAGCCTTTCTTTTGGGGGGTCGGCACACAGACAGGAGCAGCAAAAAGTGGTTTTTTTACAAGGGGTTAAATATTACGCTAGAGATAATTTTGCTCTACAACGTAACGAACAAAACATAATTAGAAATAAAATATCCTGTTTTTATTTTAGTGGTTCCACTGTAAATATTTAATAATTAACCGTAAAAGGAAAATTTTAGAAGTTGTGAAATCCTCCATGTTCTTTAGTTATATGAAAACCGTGATGACAATGCTCATCTTGATTAACACACAAAATGTCTGCAATAGAAAGACGATATCGAGAGGTATGCCCATTGTTATTGTTTTTCTCCTAGTCTTCAACAGCACTTGTGGAAGAACTAACAATTCGGTTACCACTACTGTTTCGCAATTCTTCTCCATGCGCGCTTATATGAGGATTATGCTGAGTTGAAGGTAGTGCTGCAGGGATAGTACATACAACGATAGCGCTGAACAATAGGCAATTTATGTGGGATTTAAGCCATGTACCGATACATGAAAGATGAAAAGCGTGTCTACATTTGGGTAAAAGCCTTAACCTCTCATTTTCTTGGAATTCACTTCAACATGCAGAACAATCCATTCCGTCGTTAAGTTCATCTCTTTTCGAGTACTTACAAACAGTTATCGTCTTAACTAATGCATACGTTGTCGCCTTTGTTCAACCAGAGGACTTGCTTCATTGGGATTCAGGTTTGGTGGGAGGTTTCTATATAGTATAGTTTGTTACTGTCTCCTTATTTTTGTTATCGAAAATATAGAGTGGGTGAAATAGGTTCATTACAAAGTTGCTTGTCCAGCATTGAATTTGTGTTACCTCAGCTGTGAGGTATCTGTTTGTATCTTTTCCTGTTTTATGTTTTCACTTCAAACATATCGGGGTCAATGGGGCAACAGTATCTCAGGGCCGGCCCAAATCGTCGGTGTAAGTTATTCATAGATGCATGATTTGATTTTTCGTCGTCTTGTTTGTAATGCAGAAGGTGTTCGCGATGTGTACTATAACAACCCTATGTGGCCTGGTAAATACAAGTGCCAGCTTCAGAGTAATTCATGATTTAACTTGCTTGTTACCCATACTCATTGCTTGTAGTTTAATGTCTATAGGAGAAGCACATTCATTAAAAGTAGAAAAGATCTTATTCAAGGTAAAGTCGAAGTACCAAGAGATACTAGTTTTCGAGGTACGTACACTTTCCTATGCCAACAATTATTCTCTACTGTGGTACATTGATGTTCTTAGTGATTGTTTTTCCTATCAACAGTCTTCGAAATATGGGAAAGTGCTTGTTCTAGACGGTATCGTGCAATTGACGGAGAAAGACGAATGCGCTTATCAGGAGATGATATCCCACCTTCCACTTTGTTCTATTCCATCCCCAAAAAATGTGAATTTGGAATCTCTTTCTTTCTACCTGTCGCGGGTTTTTCAACTTTCTTTACTAAATTCCATTTCTGGGTATGATTAATGTAGGTTTTGGTTATTGGTGGCGGAGATGGTGGTGTTCTAAGAGAGATTTCTCGCCATAAATCCGTAGAGCACATTGACATTTGTGAGATAGATGATATGGTTATAGAAGTATGTACTGCATTTTCATCTTTTCGATGGTTCTTTGAGTTCAAATTGCGCTTATCCATTGGAATTGATAATGTAATTAATCGTCGTATTATAGGTTAGCAAGAAATTCTTTCCAGAGTTATCTATTGGTTTCGAGGATCCTCGTGTTCGACTCCATGTTGGTGATGGTAATGCTACAACGCAACAAAAAGTCCTTACCATATCCAAGTTTTGTAGTTTACTTATGCTCGTATGATTATAAATCTATCCTTTTCTTCATTAGGAGCGGAATTCTTACGTAATTCAACCGAAGGAAAGTATGATGCCATCATTGTGGATTCATCTGATCCTGTTGGTATGCGCTTCTAGTTCCATCTATCCATTCGACACTCTGATTTTCAGGCTGTGTTAACTGCGATGACTTCAAATTTAATGGAACATTTTTTTTCCTACGTTTGAATCTAGGACCTGCTCAGGAACTTGTTGAAAGACCCTTCTTTGAAGCGGTAGCAAAGGCATTGAGGCCTGGTGGTGTTCTCTGTAACATGGCTGAAAGTATGTGGCTCCATACTCATCTTATTCAAGATTTGATCTCCATTTGCCGCTTAACATTCAAGGGTTCTGTCCACTATGCCTGGACAAGTGTTCCTACATACCCAAGGTAAAACTCATGTTCTTGCATATGTTACATTTTAATTCTTGGGTATTTTGCGAGAGTGAAAGAAATGCGATGCGACTGCAAAGTTATGTGCTATTTTTGTTTGCAGTGGTGTGATAGGTTTTCTAATATGCTCGACTGAAGGAGGACCACCTGTTGATTTCTTGAACCCTATCAATCCTATTGAGAAAATAGAAGGAGCCGTCGACTTCCCAAGGCAGATCAGGTTCTATAACTCGGAGGTAATAAACAGCTTCAACACCTCACTTACTCTCTTAACATTGCACAGTTGCCGATTTAGTATAACTCTAAATCCGAACATATATTCTTCTTCTTATTTTCCAGATGCATACAGCTTCCTTTGCCATGCCATCGTTCGTGACGAGGGAGGTTAATATTTTACGCCATATTCAGCCGGCACGAAAAATAATCTGTGTTTTATAGATATTATGATTGAAAGTATCAGTAATAATATAAGAACAATCCAATCGAAATACAGCTAACTATAGCTGATATTCTATAGGGGAAAGTGCATTCAACTGATTCCCATTTCTTTTTAACCCATAGTTGTAACTTATATATGCAAGTGTAATAAGCAGATACTGTAAAGCCAAAATCTCCGTAATGCCATGAATGTTGCAGTAAAATGAAATGGTCGAGTGATGGATGATGCTCTTCAATTTTGAACCTTGGGCCTATTTTGGATCTCTAAACCAATTCTGGATTACACCAACTGATGAAATAACAACTTACTGCTATCTTAACACTATATAACCAATTCGATGACAATGTTAAACTAACACTGTTAAGAAGAGTGTGGAAAATCAGCATCAAACCAGTGCCCAAGGTACTTGTGGAACATCAGCATCAGTTGAGTACATGTTAAACCTGTGCCCAAAACCAACTTTCTCTGTATTTCCTATTACCTCTCTCAATACCATTTCCACCCAGAAATACCACTTATCTTTGTTGGAAATAAGTTACAATTTCGTATGCAACTGAGAAATAATACTTTGATTACACTGATAATAGTAACAAACAACTCAAGAAACATGAGAAAAATACTTAACACTCACTGATGTGTTATTGTTATACCGGAGATGCACTGATGATAATATTTAAAACTTAGCAGAGGCACGTATGAGATACGCCGAGCTAAAGGTAATATTGCCTCGCTACTCCTCCAGATGCTATAACAATTAACAAATTACCTCCAGATACAACTATCGTTAGTTCTCCTCTATGTGTAGCATACACAAGAGAGAACCCTTAGAACTTGGCAAACAAATAATGAAAACAAAAACATAAATCGAAACTACAACCAGTTTCAGAGAAATGTAAAAAGTAATTTATGTTTCTAAACTAACTATGTTTTTGTAAAGAGAAGTAGTATTACAAAATTATGTTTCGTAAACTACAACTCGTTTTTTATGTTTTCGTAAACTAAGAACTCTATTTAATGTTTCGTAAACTTAAATAAAATTTCTCGAAAGAATAAAAGAAGAAGAAGAATTTCAGAGAGAAGAGTTCAAAGGTATGGTTTCAAATGAAATTCTTCTCTCGTATTTATAGCAAAAAAACATTTCAACGTTCGACCAAGAATCCAATGTGCGACAGACTGTCCGTGATTCACGCTTCAGCTTTTGTCGGACGAGTAAAAGCATCCGTTAAAAATACAGTAAAATGTTTTGTCGGAATTCAAATTTTTTCGAGATTCTTCTCGAGGTTTTTTGCACACGGGTCGGACACCCAAAACCGAGAAGGCAAAGAATAAAATTCTTTATATGTGTGGGAGAAACGTGTGGAAAAATTCAAGAAAAGATAGGTCGGATAAACCCACACCCACACCCACACCCACACCCACACCTCCCCTCGCGCCCCGGCCCACGCCGAGCCGAGCCGAGCCGAGCGAGCGTGCGTTTCGTGCGAAGCACCGCGCGAACGGGAAAGGCAATAAGAAATGCATAAGGTTTAGGCAACCTTGCCATAGTCTAGGGCTTTCCCCATACACAAAGGTCTAAAGACCCAAAGGGCCATACCCTTAAGGCTAAACCAATGCTATTTAAGTCTAAAACTCTAAGTGTTTTAGTCTATATGGGACTAATGTTTTATTCATTCACATGAAAAAACATCTAAGGAGTAATAGGTCTTGGGATCAAAACATGGTCCATACATTTTTTGATTAAAACAAAACATAGTTTTTTCTAACAATCTTTTCATGAGTCCAGCCTCCTAGAAACTCCGGCGTCCAAGGACGGGGCAGCGGTGCTGTTCTTTCCCCTTGGGTCTGAGTCTTTTGGGGGTGTGCTGATTGACTACCTCCGGAGACTAACGACGGGTCGGGTATCGATCTTTCCCCTTAGGTCCGAGGGTCGTGGGATTCATGGTGGTAAATCTCCATTCTTCTACTGGAGTGTTTGATCTGTGGTAAGGCTCAGGAATGACAACATCTTATGCACAAGTGGGTGATAAGAATTTTGAAGTATGTATGTTCTGGAAAGAGATTAAACCCAAAGTAACCATTATAGAGAGATCAAATGGGTATACAAATTCTTGTATTATTCAGTTCGAGGGAGCGGCATGGCTGATCAATACAATCAGGGAAGCAAAATCTAGAGGTAATAGCACTATCAAGCCGTATCAATGGAGATTGCCTTTAGACCATGTATCTGCTCTACTATTGATTGAGAGAAGTAATAGCAGGGGGAAAAGGTCGGAGATTACCTTTTCACCCCTATTACAGTGGAAGTAATTCTCAATAAATATGCTTCAATCATTGAGATTGACTTTAATGAGCTTGGAGGAATTAAGGTTCTTATTAATTGCAAGAGCAGTATCAATGATTTGCCACACACTGTGACATTGAATGAGGAGGGTTTGATTTTCACGGTGGGTGTTGCAGCACTTGATTTGAAGCCTGTATACCGCTCCGGTAATGGGGAAGATAAGGTCGGAGTAGTAATTGAGAAGAAAGCTGTTTTGAGTAAAGTTGGGGCGTATAGTACATCCCATGTGGGAAAGGGAGAGTCTGACAGAGGAAAGAAGGTTTTTGGCATAAATCAGAGTCATCAACTAGTATCCCAAAAACGAGACAGTGATGTGATTACTCAAGGAAATATAGATAAGAGACGGGAGGACCAGCTGCTTAATAAAAGAACGAATCCAATTTTGTGCACACAACTTTATCGAGTGTGCACGTAACAAACGATGCTGATGGGTTCTTTAAATAAACGGTTAAGCTAATGTTATTAAATTAGATTTATTTTGATATAATTTAATTAAAATCTTAATTACGATATTAATATCTAATGCTAATCTAGAAAAAAAGAAATTTTACCGGAGTATATTCCTCCCCATACATTGCTTTAGGAAGTTGCCTCAAATCTGATTCTGGACGTATCACTCTTGGCTGAGTTTGAGAAGATCGATTTGATGGATCTGTATACTTGTGTACATAGATTGGTCCTCCTAACCTAGTTAGTAATTCGGCGAATGATTCCGTATCGATACGTTTCGCGAATTAATGACGTCCGTATCAAATCACGACGCGTTCAATATGGGCTCCCCGACTTATACGCAAATCATTCGGATTGACGAATAATCCGTTTAACTAATTCGGCATGATTTGACTAACTGACCACGAGTTGACTCTAACCGAGTTGACACACGTGATTCCCACGCTTGCCAAATTGTGTGAAAAAAGATTGAGCGAGGGGAGTATCGAATCTGGAGCATCCTACTTCCCGCAAGGACAATCAAACCACTGTTCTAATGATGCTACCTTATATATTTTATACATAACCCCTTTTAGGAAACTAAATTCTTCCACATCTTCACGCTAAAATGTTTTCTTGTACCATACTCCCATGAAAATATAAAAATTAATCTTTATAGTGGTAAATACCTATCAATTTACTATATATGCTAGGCCGAATTTTCGATTCCGAATTCATATCTCTAAAACGAATTATACACGTACGTATACCGTTCCGATCTATTTCCGAACTACGCACCGTTGACCGGATTTTTGACCGAATCTAAATTTTACAAATCCGAATAATACCCGTATCGATTACCGTTCCGTACGTTTTCCGAACCCTGAATTGCTAACTAGGCCTCCTAATGGATAATCGATCTTGCTACTTGACCCGCTGAATAACAGCAGAGTGACAACCATTATGAGCTGGCGAACTTCGTGGCAGAGAGTTATTTTTTCATTCCTATCCATGTCATCAAAGAACTAAACTCGAAATTTAAGGGAAAAAAATATATTTTCGACCAGAAAATAATAAAAAAAAGGTTTTCTTCAAAATCTCATCGAGATTCCATTAGTTTAGTAGAAGTGGGTGATTGGTTCTTCATCATATATAACTATCATTCATCCCGATTTTTGAGAATTTACTTGATTTAAATTATTGGATATGAGATAAGATTGAGATTTATCCATGGCCATGATAGATTAATTAAGAAAATCAATTTATGCAGACAAAAGCTTGATATCAGAACTGAGGTGAAAACCAAGGAATTTGTATATGGAAAACTTTGCAATGGATGGATTTTCTCATAGATCTTAATTCATATCACCTTTGAATGTAACTTCATCTCTTAGACTTATTGACGCAGTTGATCCCAAAAGTATAATTGCTTTTCAGTAAATTCAAGTTTGATCGTTTTGGGCTTTATATGTGACACTTATTTTGTGTTCAGAATTGGATCTATCCACTGATCACTGATCAAAAAAATAAAATAAACCTCTTAGTCATGTGAATGTTAAGTACTAATACTCCAATCTCCTCGTCAGAAAAATAAAAAACAAGCTGAAACGCTATGGATATTTCTCGTAGTTGCAGAGAATAAGAACAGGCATGAGGAAGTGATTATTGTTTATTCACAAAAAAAAATAAAAAATTACTAGAGCGATAAGAGGGAAGATATTCTGACATGGATTACACGCCAGATAGCCACGTCAGAGTTGCGGTCATTTAATTGTTATTATGCTGTTCATATAGCATTTTCGTGGATAATCATTCATGATGTGTACATTTAAATTTTTTGTTAATTTTTTTAGTTTACAACCTATCAGCGCACTCACAAAATCAAACTATATTTCCGTGATTCATTGTGTTATTTTTGCAACATGATCAGAAGAACCTTAAAAAAAGGAACCATGAAATCTATGTCATCTGGACTAGTGACGAAGGATACGACTGGGTTAATCATGTATATGAATAATGTATTCCTCCTCCTTCCTTATCTGCACATTTAATTTGAAACTAATGAGCAATGCGATTATTCATGTCGATCATTTTATATTGAAATTTGAAGGATAATTAACGTACGTAACTTCACAGCCAAACTGTTTTAGGTAGCTGATGATTCTGCTCGAATGTTAGCAAATGTATAAATGATTGAGCAACTAGTTACCCAATTCCTATTTTGTAATTGCTTTATTTTAGGCTAACATATATACGGTTTCCATTTTTAGATTTCAATTAAATTAAAATAAATACAAAACCAAAATTAAATAATTAATTGACGGCCAGTTTAAACCCACTAATAGGATCAATTTGCTTTGTGCATACTTTTTAAAGGAGTGTGCACAAAATCATACTGGATGGAGATGTTGGCACCGCTACAACCACACAAATGGGGCGTTCACTAGGGTCGTAAATAAATCCAAGGGGTTGAAAGCAACATTAAGTTATTATAGCTGACGGCAGAGTAGCTTCGACGGACAAACTCCAAGATGTAACACAAACGAAAGATAAGGGCCCTATGGTAGAAGAAGACCCAGTCCATCTTGGCATGATACAACAAATTCCTGTAAAAGCCAATCTTGAGCAAGGTGGTTCCTTTCATTTCGATAAAGCTGTCTACCATTCTCTGATTTCAGTTCCTTTAGTGTCGTTAATTCTTATAATAATGAATTTACAGAAATTGAAGGGGGTGTTTTTAGGGATTGCGATGAACAGTCGATGGCTGTAGCTATGGTAGAAAATCAAGATCAATTTCATGAACCCCTAGATGTTACTCCTCTTGCTCATAGAAACCCTAATTTCTGAGATGAAGATGATAATTGGGCATCAGCTGCCGAAGAAGAAGAAGAAAATGAAGTTTTTTTCGAATTAGGAGCCACAGAAGGTGGACAATTTTCAAATGAAGAATCCTTAAGAGCTAGCACTATGGAGAGCACCATACCTTCCCTGTCCCTCCCTATCCCTCAAACTCTCCAAAAACCATCTCATATGGTCTCCCATATCCCTATATGTGCAGGGACAAAGTAATTGAAATCGTTCCTCGGTCCTACTCGGTTGGGGAGCTTGGAGCGAGGAGCAATAAGTTCGGACTTGGAAATCGCCAAACCTCGGTCTAATACTCTGATTATATTTATTAGAGACTTCTATATTGTTGTTCATTAGTCATAATTTTTACCTAATTAAAATTATAATTTTAACACTGTCATGTAATTAAGTGTGTAATATTGATATATTGAACGTATTTATCGTGTATTTAGAGGTTTTTCTATTCGATAACTCTCATCTTAGGGGTTACAAAGTTTTTATTTTCTGATTTTAGAGAATGCAAGTCCAACTCGAAAAAATCGTTAGCTCGTTTTGCTAAAAAAATCGGTTAAATCGGCAAAGTCATCTGCGTTAATCGCTAAAAATCGGAAATGGCCTGGAATCGGAAATCGCCTCGGTCAAATAGCCTGTAGCGATTACTCGGCGAGTAATCGGCCTTAGAGAGCGATTTTAACTAAATTGTGCAGGCATATTCACTCATTTCCCTACAAGGAGGATCACATCTGATCCCGCTTATACGGAAGGGAAATCACACGGCTACTCAATTGCTGTATTTTTTTACGCTTTACGGATACTGAGTAGCCGTTTGCATAAAATTGTTTGTTTGGCCTTTTTTTTGTATACACCTCTCTCACAGCCGATCCTAACCATCCATTATTAATAACGGCTCTATCTTCTCCACGGTCGGATCCCAACGGCCATTTTTTAAAAATCCTCTATAAATACCACTCTAACTCTCTACTCAAACCACACAAAATCAATTGATTTCTTATTTTTATTCTTCTTACATCAATTGATTTCTTATTTCTCTTCTTCTTACTATACCTCTATGATTTTTTTATTTATCTTCTACTACTCAAGTTTTATATTTTAGTTTCATTCAAAATGGTTAATAATTTTGTTCAACGGGATGAGATTGATCTTACAACTGCATTTATTTATGTTAGTATGGACGAAATTGGGGGTTCAGGACAAAAAAAACGCTATGTTTTGGATACGTATTCACCAAATTTTTGTCGAACGCAACGGCAATCCATATAAAATAGATTAGTCGGGGATCCTTAAAAACCAAGATTAAGAATATAAGAAAAATGTCAAAGAATTCGTGTCCATTCTTAACGCTATATATCGGCAAAGCAAAAGCGGAGCAAGCAACGAAGATTTGGTAAGTTCTATTAATTTGTTAATAGAACCAATTAGTTGGTGATAATAGTAATAAACTTAATGTTTCTTACATAATTTTTCAGACAAAAGATGGTCGGGAGCAATTTCGGGAACAAACAGGACAGACATTATGAATTATTTAGAGAAAAGGTCATTGGATATAATTATGAACTCACTATGAGCCAAAACAGTGAGTTGTTTAATAATCATCGTAACTTTGTATCACACGAAGATGGTACTGAAGTTCTTCCTAATGGAGAGACTCGTTGGAAATACAAGCATAATGCACGTCCTATAGGAACCAAAAAAGCCAAAATGCTAGCCAGACAGAAGAAGGATCGTGAGCATGGTATATTTAGAAAAGGTGATGAGGGAACATCTTCGGTTAAGATGGAAGAAGATAGGATCTATCAACAAAGTGCTAGTATTTTGGAGTATCTTAAGGAAACACGATCAAGGAACGAAAAAATGAAAATGGAACAAGAATCCCAATACCAAAAAATTTGGGAGTATACTCAACAACCGAGTTATCAAATGGATGAACAACTCAATTTGCAAAAGCTTAATCAAATACATCAAGAAAAAATGCATTTAGATCAAGACAATGCAATAATGTCTTTTGACCTTAGTCGATTAGCTCCTAGCGAAAAAAAATATTATCGACGCAAGCAAAAGGAGATTTTGAAGGGGATGAATATAATCAGCGTTGAAGATTCAGAAGATGAAGATGTAATCCATCTCTAATTGTTTTATCTTTTATTGAGTTTAGTTTTTTAATTTATAGTCCATGTTTAAATTAAAAGTGTTGTCCTAAATTTGTAGTTAGTATTGTTGTTAACTTAATTTTAAAATTGTTCTCTTAATGAATTTAAATTGTTGTTTAAATTAATTAAATGTTTCAATGTGTTGTAACCAAACGATTTTCATATTCAAATTAATAACTTTAAAAAGAAATTACAACAGATCATTCGATTAAAAGAGTGTATCGCCTTGCCCTCGTTTCTTAACATGGTGCACGACTGGTCTGAATACATTACATGTTATTATTTTTCTTGGTGTGAGATTCAATGAGCAATGTTGCTTCGATATGATAAAATTGTTCTCCTCTGCAGGCTTTATATGCATCTTGTGCAGCGGATCTGTCCCTTCTGTACCTATCGAGTAACTCATTGTACTTGATGCATAATTTCCTAACATGATTAACCCTTGAACAAATGTCGGATGGTTTATAATTAAAGCGTGGTTTCTTGCCCGTCGGTTTAATGTAAGGACCCCAACCAACCTGAATCCAAAATATAGTTTGATCTTTAGGATCTTATGGAAAATCTTCCTTGAGAAGGTAAAACTTACTAATCCATTCCCACTCTTCTTAAACATCCTTTAACCTTGACCTCAATTGGAATTGTTCTTGACCTCGTTTCTTTGACTTGAGTGTTTCTTCATATTCCTTGAGTTTTTCTTCATACTATATTGCAGTCGTTGATGAATATATGGTTTTTTTTATGGATTTTCGTTTGATTAACACTTCATCCATCACATTAGTTAATTTGGTAGGTGATGAAGATGTTGTTGCGTTCGTAGTAGCTTGATGACCTTTTTTGCATATCTCTTTTTCCATTGCAGCAATAAATCGAGCGATTCGCTTGCATCTTCTAAGAATTTCTTCAACTGAGTTGGCAGTTGCTCATTGATTTTCCATTGAATAGATGTTTATCTTTGATTTTCACCTCAAAGGTTAATACCGAAAAGAAAAATTGGTAGATTGATGCTGCAAGGAAGAATGGGTTATCTTCCTTATATAGGATTCGTTCCCAACGGCCATATTTCTTAGAACTGGTTCCCTACATCTATATTTCTTAGAACTCGTTCCCGTTCCCAACAGCTATATTTGTTATAAGTCATGCCAAATGGCTCTATTTCTTATAACTCGTTCTCAACGGCTTTATTTGTTAAAACTCGTTCCCAACGGCTCTATTTATTTATATAAATATAGAACATATTTTCTAACCAACAACAATCCCAATTCATTCTCAGATATAAACCTGAATTATGTATTCTAGCGGTTCGAGTAAAAATGGAAAACAAATTGTATGTGTGGAAGCAAAAGAGTTTTGTCCATATTGTTCCATGGATAATCATAGTTTGCTTTAATGCCCATGGATATATACAAAATGTCCACAACGAGGTTGCACCGGCACGAGGAAGGTAAAAGAGTCGATACCAGAGAAGATAAGGTATTTAGAATGTGAGTATGCTAAATGTCCGGGAGAAGCACAATGTTTGGAGGATGCAATGAAAGATGCAATCAAACAAGAAAAAGTTGAAGAAATCTACCATAACTTCAAACTAAAGGAAAGGTGGAGTTTGAATGCACCAAGGGGATTCCCTGTGAAACTGAGGGTTGTAATTTCTTTATGAAAATGCACCGGTCAAGTGCAAAGAAATCATATGGAAAACGTTAATGAAAATTCCTTGAGTGTGGAATGGTGGCATGGGATGAATAAGTGTTGTTATGTTTTAGTTTAATCAAGAGTTTGAATATCAATTGATGTAATGTGCTATTTTATAATTAGTATGTGTTGGAATTTAAATGTGATGAACATGATGTAATATGCTTCAACGATAAATAAGAATAGTTATTTTCATATTCATATATGATTAACGATTACATTAAACACGCACAACAAGCCTTTAAACCAATAAGCGACCCTATTGGACGAGTTATGTCTCGCGAGGGTTTACAAAGAAATATACCCACAAAACTTATCTTTATTTAAATTCTTTACTCTTCATCTGATGATTCGGAGGATGAATCTTCAAAGGGGGGAGGGTTAAATTCTGAGAAACTGTTTTTCAAAATCACATAGTAGTTAAAAAATCTAAAAGGTTTCCCCCACCTTTTTTTTTGTAACTATCCATAGAAGATTGATCCTACAACAAAAGAAAACAATATCAATTTATAATTAAATTATTGAACAATTAAGTACACATACACAAAAAATTGTTGGATAGGTAACCGATAAGTTTCTTACGATTTCCGAAGGTACTGGAGCCCTCCATAAATATAACGATCTCTGTGTCGTTATATATACTTTAACGTCTGAAGTTATAACGTTTAACCTTGTTTTCATATACTTAATCGTGCGTTCATTCGGATTCCCGTTATGTATAGTCAACCTTTGTAGCCACTGCTCCAAAAGGTTTGTATTATTTAGTTGTTCATCTTCTTCTTCATTCTCTATATGAACTTCAACCCATAAACTAACTATCAATCCGTCTTCCTCCGGAATATAACCCACTATAATTAACAAAGATATGTGATGTGGATAATAACTTGGACAAAAATAAGTATTTTTTTTTTGAAGATGGAGAACAGAGTTGGTCGAACTAATGTGTTCATTGCTAAAGATATTGTGAATCCTTTATACATGGTCAATATACATAGCCATACACTTTAGAAAGAGATTTTACGGATAATTATACTAATCCATATGCTGTAGAAAGAGATTTCACAGACATGTATACATATTCGTATACTGTACAAGGAGATATAAATGATTTCACTGATTTTCCTAATTGTAAACCAATGCCATCAAATATAAATGTATTCATTTGCATACATAATTGAAACCCAAAAATAATTGAAAGTGTGTTATTACATATGCATGTAACATTAGAAATCTTAAAACACACAGTGAAAAACATCCTACGCCTCAACATCATCATCATCATACATACCTGCATCATCGTCATCGTCAGAATCCTCATCATCATCGTCCTCCCCGTCGTCATCTTCCTCATCATCGTCATAATCCTCATCCTCACCAGAATCCTCATCGTCATCTCCATCTTATTCATATTTGTCTCTCACATGTCCGTCTGCATAAACATGTTCAACTGCATGTTCAAAGTCATTTGGGATTTGGTCGTTGTAATCTCCATAATAATCAAATGCCTCATCCTCGTTCTGACCAGGAATAACTTATTTTTCTAAGTCTGTATCATCATAATCTCCTTCTGATGATGGAAGTACCATGTATTCCATATCTGAGACGTCCAAACTAGACAAGTCCGCTTCCTGTCCTCCTATACCAGGATGTGTAGCAATGTGCTTGACAATATAATTTCTTAGTTGTAGGTGCATTTCAAGGTTTTCAGAGATGACATAAATACACCACCAGTATTGGTAGGTTTCGGAATCGGAACAGGAAAAACTATGCCCCAATCCGGATCCCGACGTTCATGTTCGATAACCACGTTGTGTAAAATAAGACAATATTTCATAATTAGGTTCAAGTAAGATTGTTTCCAATACTTACATGGAGATCAAAAAATTCTGAATTTACCATGAAGCACTGCAAAAGCATGCTCGACATCCTTTCTTTTAGCCATTTGATACTTGTTGAATCTCACATAGTCGAGAATGTCCAGTGTCTGAGATAAAGCTTACACAATTGTAGTCAACTTTAGATAGATACCACCTGCTAAGAAATAACCCATATTGTAGTGTTGACCATTGATGACATAATTGCATGGAGCTTCTACACCCTTTATCATGTTATCAAAAATGGGTTAATGTGCCAACACAATTAAATCGTTGTATGATCCAGGCATTCCAAAACCATAAATCGTATGATGCCACCACCTCTAATACCAAACTACTCTTTTTATCTTTACCCCAGTAAGTTCCTTTCCAAGTTGCCTGATAAGCACGTAAATGCTACATTTTATACCCATATTTATATTAACAGGCACTTGATATTTTAGCTAACAACACAGTTTTCATCTATTTAAAAGACATACGAGCAAATCCAATCTTCCGGAGAAACACAACTAATTACCAGCTAAATGGCATTTGTGACAAGAACCATACATGTTGTTAATGGTGGCACCTAAAGAGCTGAATTAATTTTGGATGCCCATGTATGCTCTGTTTGTACCCAAAATCACTTTCGGGCACGAAACACAAAGAATGGATAGTTTGGATGTGAATTTGGGGTTTAGAAGTTGATTTGAAGAACGGAAAGAAACACAGAGTTTTAACGTGGTTCGACATAGTTGCCTACGTCCACGGGTGAATCCCCTTGGGGAGAATAATTTCATTCATGTTTTGTGTTACATTGTATTTTTCTCTCATATTGGTTACCTCCTATTTCTGATTTCTTCCCTCTCCCTTTTATAAATTTTCTATCTAATTTTAATTATCAACACCCATTACATTAAACAGCTCATTTATGCTTTTATCATCAATTTATATGAAACTGCCCTCTTTATACCTCTTTCATGAATTCTGCATGTAACTGCTGTCTTTATGCCTCCACCATAATTTATGTATGAAACTGTCCATTTATGGTCCTATATTGAATTCTGCATAAAAACTGCTCCTTTATGTCTTCACCATAATTTCTGTATGAAACTGCCTGATTAATGTCTGACAGGATTGGTGGAGACTGGCTGGCTGGACAGGTGGATGCTGGCTGGCAGGATAGGTGGATGCTGGCTGGCATCGTAATGGGTTGGATGACTGGATGGACTTGCTGGCAGCATAATTGTCTTGCTGGCGATATGAGTGGAGACTGGTCGGCAGCATAATTGGCTTGCTGGCGATATGAGTGGAGACTGGTCGGCAGGGCGGATGAGTTTTTGGCTGGGAATTGGTTAGCAGTGTTGCTGGCCACGAGACTTAAAATTAGATAGGGGTGTGTCTGACTTCGATGGTTGACCGACGGTTGACTTTGACCATTGACTAGCCGTTGACTTTGACCATTGACCTTGACTGGATGTTGACTTTGACGGTTGACCGACTTGGACCATTGACTGGCTTTGACCATTGACCGGTCTGTGCAGGCGAGTGGACTGCTTTGGTTGACTGGGTAGCGGGCTTGGATGAGGACCCAAAGATGATTCAAGTATCAATTTGGCCCATTAAGTGGTATTTTTACTTATGGTACAAACATCGCCCCCTCTTAACCTCCAACTTGTTGGGGGTTAAGAAAAATATGTTTTCCTTAGTCAATGGTAGAACTCGCCCTCAAGTGTGGATTATTGATGTCGAGGCGATTGGCGAACTTCCCTTGTTGTTTGCGGAAATCATAATCAAGACGCCCCCAAGTAAGGCTATTGCGGACAGGAAATAGTTGAGCATGAACCATTGTTGTATGTAAAATCTAAACTGAAGTTTGAACGCAACGAAAGCGTGATACTTGAGCGGAGTGATGAGTAGTAACATCATTGGGCGGAGTTGGCCTGCAGCAGCTGTAATCAGCCGGACTGCGGAAAAAACGAGCATCAGCTGCGATCAGCTGGAATGCAACAACAACGAACAAAATTCCGCCGCAACAGCTGCGTTCAGTTGGACTGCCGGAACTGTGAGCAAGGTTGGACTACATCAGCTGCGATCAGATGGAATGCAGCAGCAATAAACAAAGTTCCGCTGCAGCAGCTGCGTTCATTGGATCATGAACTGCGAGCAAGGATGGATCAAGATCACCGCGATCACTGGAATGCAGCAGCATCGAGCAAAGTTCCGCCGCAGCAGCTGCGTTCAGCTGGACTGCCAGAACTACGAGCAAGGCTGGACTGCATCATCTGCGATCAGCTTGAATGCAGCAGCAACGAGCAAAGTTCCGCGAAGCCAGCCGCGTTCACCGGGATCCGCGAATCGCGATCAAGGCTGGGATGCATCAGCTGCGATCAGCTGAAATGCAGCAACATCGAACAAAGTTCCGCTGCAGCAGCTGCGTTCGGCTGGACTGCAGGAACTGCGAGCATAGCTGGACCACATCAGCTGCGTTTAGCTGCAATGCAACAGCAACCAACAAGTTCCGCCGCACCAGCTGCGTTCAGCTGGACTGCCAGAACTACGATCAAGGCTGGGCTGTATCATCTGCGATCAGCTGGAATGCAGCAGCATCGAACAAAGTTCCGCTGCAGCAGCTGGGTTCGGCTGGACTGCAGGAACTGCGAGCATAGCTGGACCACATCAGTTGCGTTCAGCTGGAATGCAGCAGCATTGAACAAGGTCCCTCTGCAGCATCTGCGTTCAGCTGGACTGCAGGAACTGCGAGCATAGCTGGACTGCATCAGCTGCGTTCAGCTGGAATGCAGCAGCAACAAACAAAGTTATTCTACAGCAGCTGCATTCAGCTGGACTGCAGGAAATGAGATCATAGCTAGAATGTATCAATTGTGATTAGCTGGACTGCAACAGCAACGGTTAGCTGGACTGCAGTAGCAACGATTGGCTGGACTGCAGCAGCAACGATTAGCTGGACTACAGCAGCAACACTTAGCTGGACTGCAGCAGTAACAGTTAGCTGGAATGCAGCAGCTGCTGAGGGACTGGACTTAAAACGTCCGATAAACATAAGTGTAAAAAGCAATTAATAAACTAGACGGCACCAGTTGCGTCCAACTAAGTGTCACCAGACTGCATCAGTTGCGTCCAACTGGGTACAGTATTCGCAAGCAACTGGACTACATCGGTTGCATCCAACCGATGCAGCAGTTGCTTTTGAACTGGAGTACAATAATTTAATATAACTATGGTAGTTTAACATTACTGAAAAAATATTATGCGTAAAAATATTATGGTGTATGCTCGCCCCCTCTTAATCCTGCAATTTATTGGAGGATTAAGAAGTTCGGGTTACCTGAAGTTTGGATTTTTGGAAGACGAAATCCGCATTGCATTTAGGCGCTATGTAACTTGCCCCCAATCGTATAGAGTGTTTATGTAGCCTGCCATTTCAGACCATGAGGTGTCACATATCTCGCCCCCAAGTGATAGTCAGTCACGTTGAAGTGATATGCAACTCGCCCCCGGTAGATAGTAATTTTCATGCTGCTCAATGCTCGCACAAGGGTGCACTGCCTTGCTGCATTTTGCTCGCGCATGGAATTTTGAAGATGTCTGCTATCTGGAATTCACGCTGGGGGCAAATTCCAGTATTCTAGATTTGCGCATAATTGAAATGTGTGCATCCCCTCGTTGAGAAAATGCTTGCCACATTAAAGGTGTCTTAAAAAGTATGTATGCATATGTGAAAACACTGAATAAAAGTATGCATGAATATATGAAAAGATGCAAAAATATGTAAATTGTATACTTGCCATTTGCTTACCATATCGAAAATGTTATCGCGACTTTGTTTATGAAATGAATAGGATGCCCATCAATTATGTTGATGTTTTCCAACGATGATGACTAGTATAGTTGCCTTACGTCTCGTCTCGACTTTATAAATTGATTTGTCTGCGGGAATGGGATGCACCAGTCAAGTCCAGACTGGATTGAAGATAGTTGCCACAGAACTGCGTTTCAGCAGCTGCGATTAGATGTACTGTAACAGTTATGCATAAAACTGGACTGAAGCAGTGGTGAGGAAAACTGTATTGAAACAGTGTTGGGTAAATTCAGACTACAACAATTCGATCAATTGGACTGTAGGAATTAAAAGGGACTGTGGAAGTTCGATCAACATGCCAGCAGTTGTTGCTATGAAACTGGATTACAGCAGTTCGATAAACTGACTGTAATCTTTATGTAGAAAAGGACTGCAGCAGTCCGATCAACTGGACTGTAGTATTTTCGGTGGTGATTGAATGTGACTGTTTCTGGTGCTGCCATTTTAAATTTCTAAAAATTTAATTTTCTCCGAAGATTGAAATTTCACCTTCATTTTGTAGGATATTGAGAGGCGACTCCAACGAGCCAAAAATGACTCAATTCGGACTTGGGACGAAGAAGATATCAACGAAACAAATTTTCAAGCCAAGCTCACGTGGGGTGTACATATCGGCAATGCAAGGGAAATGGGGCTGAATCATCCGATGGCTAAACGAATTAATCTCCAAAAACTCGTTCGAATCGCCAGATAATCGTTTGAATCGCCTATTAATCGTCCGAATCGTCTAAACATTGTCCTGATCGGATATAAATCTCCGACTAACCACCAAAAGATCACCGATTGCCGCTAAGCTTTGGCCGCCGGCTATGGTGTCCGGCTGAGCCGCCGCCATTGTATGCTGCCGCCGATCATCTGCCGGATCTAATCTCGTGAGTCCATCGACGGTGAGGATGGGAGTTACATCGAAGTTTTTGAAGAAACGTGAAGCATCGAAGTTTTACTGAAAATAGAGTTTTGATGTATCTCGGAACATGGAAGTTTGATGAACCCCGTAGCATCAACAGTTGGAATGCGAAGAACATCGAGTATTGATATAATCTTAAGCATCGAAGCTTTACTTGTATAACTGATAGAAGTGGGTGTACAATACCTTTGTTTAGATGGGTGAACGGAACGTTTTGAAGTGGGTGAGGGTTGTTAACCTGGGTGAACAACATCTGACGTGGGTGACAATATTTGACGTGGGTGAAGAAACACTAGAAGTGGGTGAACAGATCTGGGTTGTGTTGCTGACGGCATTGGCTGCCGCTGCTCGCCTTCGCCGTCGCCGCTCTCTCTAGCCGCCGGGTATGACCGCCGGCAGAAGCTGATTTTTTTTTTTTTTTTTTTTTTTTTTGAATTGAAACTTTAGGCCACAGTTTTTCTGTATTGTGACCTTTTATATATTTTTTCGCGACAGGTTTCAGTTGGCTTGTCGTAGTTTCCTTGTAAGCTTTTCGTAACGGTCATATGGATTCTTAGCAACGGTATCTGGGACTGTTGATGTTTCTTAAGGAATTTTCATCATGGCTTTGCTGCACCTTAGCGGGTTTTTCTGAAGGTTTTCTCTTGGTTATTCATGCTCGAACAGTTGGGTAATGCGTTATTTGAGACGCAAATTTTTTTTTTTTTTTTTTTTTTTGAACTTTGGATTTGAGCACGTTGCGGACCGACCATCCTGACAACAATCTAGTTGATTTATTTATTTAATTTTTTTTTTTAGCGAACCAACTGTGGTGTCTCCGATCGTGATGCTGTACTGCAGCAGTTGTGATCAACTGGACTGCAGTAATGGTAATTTGCTGGTCTGCAGCGATTGAAAACGTAATTGGATCAATCCATGTTGCAGATCGAACATCCAACAACAATTTTGATGAAGATTTTACTACATCTTTTTCCGCGGACCGAGCGTACCAGCAACACTATTTTCAGATTTCGTAGTGATTGCGATTTTCTGCGGTATCTGTAGGTGATAGCTTCAGCAGATCTGAAATGGCGAATCTTGATTGCAGCAGTTGCGATCAACTGGGCTGCAGTATATGCGATTATACGATCAGCTATTATGATCAATCTGGACTGCAGCAGTTGCGATCAAATGGACTGCAGCAGTGATTTTTCAAGATGCTTAGACTGCTTTTTCACGGACACGATTTTGAAGCATTTTCTGCAACTTTTCTCAATGGGAAAACACGATTTCTTTTCTCGTATCTCCCCTTAGTCGGCGCCAATGTTTGTACCCAAAATCACTTTCGGGAACGAAACACAAAGAATGGATAGTTTGGATGTGAATTTGGGGTTTAGAAGTTGATTTGAAGAACGGAAAGAAACACAGAGTTTTAACGTGGTTCGACATAGTTGCCTACGTCCACGGGTGAATCCCCTTGGGGAGAATAATTTCATTCATGTTTTGTGTTACATTGTATTTTTCTCTCCTATTGGTTACCTCCTCTTTCTGATTTTTGCCCCTCTCCCTTTTATACATTTTTCCATCTAATTTTAATTATCAACACCCATTACATTAAACAGCTCATTTATGCTTTTATCATCAATTTATATGAAACTGCCCTCTTTATACCTCTTTCATGAATTCTGCATGTAACTGCTGTCTTTATGCCTCCACCATAATTTATGTATGAAACTGTCCATTTATGGTCCTATATTGAATTCTGCATAAAAACTGCTCCTTTATGTCTTCACCATAATTTCTCGTATGAAACCGCCCGATTAATGTCCGACGTGGAGATTGGTGGAGACTGGTCTTGGCCGGGATAGGTGGATCCGGGCCGGGCAGGATAGGTGGATCCGGCCGGCATCGTAATGGGTTGGCTGATGGATGGATGGACGGGTCGGGCAAGCATAATTGGCTTGTTGGCGATATGAGTGGAGACTTGTCGGCAAAGATAATTGGCTTGCTTTGGCGATATGAGTGGAGACTTGTCTAAAGATAATTGGAGTGGATGGTTTTGTCGCCAGGGCGGATGAGTTTTTGGCTGGGAATTGGTTAGCAGTGTTGCTGGCCACGAGACTGAAAATTAGCTAGGGATGTGTCTGACTTCGATGGTTGACCGATGGTTGACTTTGACCATTGACTAGACGTTGACTTTGACCATTGACCTTGACTGGATGTTGACTTTGATGGTTGACCGACTTGGACCATTGACTGGCTTTGACCATTGACCGGTCTGTGCAGGCGAGTGGACTACTTTGGTTGACTGGGTAGCTGGCTTGGATGAGGACCCAATGATGATTCAAGTATCAATTTGGCCCATTAAGTGGTATTTTTACTTATGGTACAAACATACATGCTCGTTTGGCACCACTTAGCCATACATGTCACGATAAGAACATGAAAGGAGAAAGTCAATTTCTCGGTTAACTGGGACTTGGATGAATTGGTCTTAATGTGCTTTGTATCTTTGATTCTTGGAAGTGAATGAAGATTGGTAGTTGTAGAGAGAGCTCGGACTGAACGGTGCAAAGGAAGATGGGCAATTATTAATGAACAACATATTTGGAGGTCTCATTTGAAGCTAAATGGAATGATATTTCTCAACTGAGAAATGATCGACAGCAACATCAAAGGAATTCAGTGAGACTTCATGATAAGTTGAGCAACAATGATATTAAGGGTTTATAGGTTGTCTGTAAACTGTCGTGGTTTAAAATGGGATCTGTTGTGGGTAATTACTACCACATTCATGGCTGAGAACAATGGGTTCAAGAAGGCAGTGGTGCTGGTGGTACTCGAATGGTTTGCCTGAGATGCTCTTAGATGGATGGTGGTACGGTGGTGCTGTTGCTATGCGAAGACAGAGCTGTGATGGAGGAGATGAAGATGGAAGTCACTGGAGTTTTAGGTGATGGATTTATCTTGTGGCTTGGTGTTTACGAGGAAGCTCAGGATGTATGGTTGCTGGCATTTGCATACGAAGATCAGGTAGGTGCTGGTGGTGTTTACGTGTTTGAATAGGAAGTGGCCAGAGCTGGATTATTCACTTGAGTTTGTTCATTGTGTGTCGATGGAGCAAACAAAAGAGTTGTTGTTTCCGAGATGGAGTCCAGGGCTTGGGTCGAGTGAAGTGAATTGATGGCAACAAGATTTAGACTAAAACGGACAGAGTTAGGTGTTGTTGGCAAGTCGAGAAGCTGTCTTAGTAAATAAAGCAGTGGAGATGGACCTCATCTTATTGAGTTCGACATGGGGTTTAATTCATGAGATATAGACAGACATAATGCTTGGCTGGACTTGAGAAGGAACTGGAAAAGAAGCAACGGGTGCCGTAGTCGAGACTGAGAAGTTCACAGGCAGCGAGTTGGTATTTAGGAAAGAAAGAGTTTTGCTGTTGTGATTTGATGGAACTGAAGTTAGAAAGCTGAGAATGAACAGGACGGCGTTGGTGTTATTCTCGAGTTTGAGAACCAGATGATTGCAGGTGGTGGTTTTGTTGGCTGTATACATGAAAGAATATGGAGAGAAATATGAAGATGGCATCGATATTCTACTCAAACTGAAATCGATGAAGCTGCTATGCATGGAGTTAGACAGGGAGACTCGAGTTAGAAGTTCAGGGAATGGAGGCAGGTGATGTGGATGGAAATTAGGTTTGTTGCTGACGGAGATTGGCACAGTAACATAAAGAAGTTTGATTTAGAAGTTAGCCATCGCGAGTTGGTTCTGTGTTAGCTGAGATGTTGTTGCCTGACTATAGCCGGCTGGAAAAAACATAGAAGTACATTGGCCGACTTGGGTTTGAATCTGGAGGTTATAACTGCTACTGGACTGGGCCTTGGCTAATGTTAATAGGTCGTATGTTAGACTCGAAGCAGCACCTATATGAAGAGAAATGAAGATAAATGAAGAGAAAGTAAAAGTGGAGCTGGCCACATGGAGGAGAGAAAGAAAGAGAGGCGTGGCTGAGATTTCTTGGAAGGTTGGTGACATAACTTGAGAAGAAAAGGAGGCCGACGAAGACGACTTTGGTTTGATTTTTCCTCTTTTGTTATCATTTTAGATGGGTTTTAAGAAACCCATAATCATGTATTGCTAGATTTTTTAGCTAGGGTTTTTGGTGGAAACTACTTTAAGCATAGACCTTTATGAAATAAATTGGAATTATTTTGATATTAAGCTATAAAAATGAATCATAAAGTCTATAATTATGTTTATCGATTTTATTAGAATATGAGTTGTTGCACACCGGCTTTGTATGATACATTAGCCTCTATTCATAAATTCATACAATTTGTAATTGTTTGTTAGTATTTGATAATTCATGCTTAGGTTAAATCTTTTGATGGGTTATGCTTAGACGATGCAAATGAAAATTGTGAATCTATAAATTATGTTTTCGATAATTCCCTCGTCATCATAGTTTGATAGTTCATTCTTAGATAATTTGATAGGCTATACTTAGGATATGCGAGTTTATGATAAAAAAAAACATATATCAATAATAGGTGTTGCAATAGAACAAAGACGTATACATAAATTTGGATTTGAATTATTTTCGGTGCGAAATATAAATAGTAGTGGAACCCATAAACCCTAGTTACCGTCTCTCTCTGCGAGTTTACTCTACTAGTTTAGTTTATTTTCTTTGTTTTTATAATTTTGAAAATCCAAAAACATTATTGCTGGTTCATTTTATTAGAGATATTGATTACAGTATTTCCACCGCTCCTCGTGGGAACGACCCGTACTTGCCGTTGTCTACATTGTAGACAATGTGCGATTGCGGTTTATTATATATATGTATCTTCGGATGCTATCAGTTTTTGGCGCCGCTGCCGGAGAGCGGCTGTGGGATATTGTAATTAGTATTTTTGATTTTGTAAATAGTTAGGTTTTTATTTTATTTATTTATTTCTATTTTTTTACAGTGTTTTTATTTTATTTTATGATTTTTTTTTCTATTTGACTTGTTTGTGTTTTAGAATTTTATTTCAGGTACCTCTTTGAGGATGATGAGTGCTTCTCAGGAGACGTCATCTAAGATGACGCTTGTAGAATATAAGCGTTGAAGTTCAAATTATCAGGCAACTTCATTAGAGATGACGCTTGGTGAGTATATGCATGGGTCACGGCATAAGGAAGTTCTTGTTCCACATATGGTAAGTGAAGAATCACCTAAAACGATATATGAGAAGTATTATAAACACACACTACCTAGTTTGGAACAAAGGTTAAGAATTCTAGCATGCCAAGAGTTATATGAAGATGATGATTTAGTGGAACCTGTTTATACAGAAGATACTATTGTTGAGACTAACGACTTAGAGACAGTAGACGTTCATAATGAGGTACCTTTTAGTCATTTGAGTAGTGAGATTCCTATAATTCACTTAGTTGAAGACAATAATGAGGTGATTATTCATGATACCGTTACTCCATTGAGCTCCTGTTTTGCTGACTCATCTTGTGATAACCTAATTGCTGATGTGAATATGGAGGCGATTGGTACTGGTCAGGTAACTGCTGATTTTGAACCAATCTCAGTTTGTTTAGCTCAATTTATAGATTCTGATGATCCTATGCTTATTGACATTGTGAATGCATTTCGCCCTCCAATAGTTAATCAAGGTAACTCCATAACGGGAATTATTTCTTCCGACTTAGAACCAGATTTAAGAGTTACTGATTTTTATAAACTTGAACCATTAGATACAGGTTAAAACAATTGTGCTGAGTTTGATAATCATGTACCTTTTTGCATTTCAATACATTGATTCCTTTGATTTCAAGTGAAGATAATGTATCGATCGAATGTATTTCAGCTGATTTGGAACCTGATTTAGAGTGTGCTTCCCGAATAGAAAATAATATACATTCTATTTTTGTTGTCCATGTGAGTTATTTGTTTATATTTACTAAGGACTGTTTTCTTTTGGGAATGGATTTACATATCTTTTTGGAAGTTTATAGTGATTGCAGGTTCATTTTGGAGGCTGATATGATTTGTTGGACTGATCCCCAACTTTTCAGACTATACATATATGCTTTGCAGTTTACTTTGGTGCAACCTCACCTTGTTTGAGGTTCTTCTTTATGTGCGCAAACATGGATACAAAGATTATGCTTTATGGGAGTCAACCCATACAATTTCGCTTCATGGGAGTCAACCCATCATATTTGTTTTCTTTCCTCTATCTTTTATTTGTTTGCTTGAATTTTAAAGGGTGAGCTTAACCCTTTGAAATTGAATCAACATTCAATTTACGCTATTTAGCAAGAAAAACAAATTACAAGCTAATGGAAGGTGGGTAACCTAGCCACAATCTGGGCACCCACCCCCTTCTGAATAGCTAAACCTATTCTATAAAAAAGAGTATTGCCTATCTTATAATTAGAGTCTTGGTTTGAAATACAATTCTTCAACCTCTTCAAGAACATGATTGTTTCTTCACCAAGTTCACCCAAAGTCGAGAAAGCTAAAACACGAAACCCATAACCATGAAGCGAGCACTTGTCAAGATATTTATCATGTTTAAGTCTAGTAGCCCTAGATATTGCTTGACCAAGTATGAAAGTATGAACTCCCCCGCCAGTAAATGGTGAAACACCTGTAACATCAAAACAGACGTCCTGGCCATTCTCCCAATTAGGAACAAGGATATCCGCCGGTCTCAAAGAGGTATTGTTATCTGCTAAAAAACCTAGTTCTACCTCCTTCATTGCATGGACATCCGCCTTGTAACAAATGTCGGCATACACATCTCTCACACTGTCGTGATGGAATTTGGTACCGATATCATTAGCGCAATGCAAGGCATGGTCACCGAAAATATCCATATTTTTGTTGCAACTAGAGCATGAGCTGTCTTCCCTGAAAAGAGGTATGCCCAGTCTATAACTCAACACGGACCTAAATTGACGTGGTCCCATGCTTTGATTTAAACCACTAATGGGAATTGCCTTAAGAAAATCTTGAGCATGAACCATCCTGTTTCTTTGCCATAAAACAGAGTCCCTAGTGGACATATCGAAGTTTGACGGGATATTCTTCTTAACAACATCAAAATACAACACTGCCAGAGAACGCATGGGATGGGGGGAAATATTATTTAGATTGAAGGTAGAAGAAGATAATCCACATACCTCAAGGAAGCTATTCAGATCTTGCTGGAAGCACTCTGTTGGTACATCAGTGGAGGACACATTAAGCATTGTCTCTTGTAAACCTATAGTCTGGAAAGAAGATGCTATATAACAATAGTGGCCTGTATCTTCCATTGTGTAAACCCCAAGCCCGCCTTCTTTCATTGGTAATGTGGCAAAACGCTGTTGTAGTGGTCCGAAACCTGCACCATCACCTGTGACAATGTGTCTCAAAAATTGAAACAATCGCTGATCAAAAAGAGTTTTCGCTTGAAGCAAAGCCAGGGGGTTTGTAGTTCTCATAGAAAAATATAATCTGGACACCCCTGAACAGCTGCGCAACATAAGAAGCTCGCTTTGAGGATCTTGTAATTTCTTTACACTTTCCATCAGATAGATTATTTTGTCCACTCTAGCCTGAACCATCTCGCTTCAGAACTGAAGATCTAAGATAACTGGTCCACCTAATAGTTTTACCCCTCTAGATTCTCTACCGATGTTGACCGGAAACAAATTACCGTCCAAAATCCTTGGTTCAGCAACAAGCCAGAAAATCTCTGTTTTCTTTATGTTTAGATGAAGCCCTCTACTTGCACCTTCTGACTGAATGATGCTCAAAGCCTTGGACACCTCCATCGTATCTCCTACCAGTGTACCATCATCCAAATACCATGCTTGTAGGTCAAGTTTGCACTGCGAAGCGATCATACATACAAGCGGATGTAAAGCGAGTGAAAATAATAGTGTACCTAAAGGATCACCTTGTTGCACTCCTATGGAAGAAGATAGAGTGAATTCGTTGTAGTAAAGTCTTACAGGGTGAGCATAACAGAACTCCACCCACCTGGAAATACTCGGGCACTTGTTCCTCACTTCCCTAATCATAGCGATCATGTCCACTAAATTAAAAGAATTCGTAAAATCAACTAACATCATGGTCATGTTGTCTTGTCTTCCTTTCATCTCCAGTAACCTATTAGCTGAGTGTAAAATAGCTTCTCCTCCACATTTGATTCCCACCCCGAATTGGAGATTACCTAAGTAGGAGGCCATATCTTTACTTACCGCATTAGCCGCTAACTTGGAGCACAACCTCCTCCAAACGCTGCCAACTGCAATTGGCCTCACACCCCCACCCGGCTTGATCAAATGAGTTAAGGGAGCACTCGCTATAAACTCTCCCAGAAAAGCCGGGCATCTTCCTGCCAACCACAAGTTAACCACCCCTGATATAGACTTCAATAGGTCGTTTGTAACTGCAGTATCCGCACCGGTCAGAGCATCCGTCAAGTGCTGAGCTCTCAACCCGTCCCTGCCACAAGAAGTCCCTCTAGGGAAGCTCCCAATCGCCCCCAAGACAGCTTTGACATCCACGTAAACCGGCGCCTCATTGCCGTATTCTAATGGTATGCATGGAGATGGATCTTGGGGGTGCTTACTCCTCATTTGTTGGAGAGTTTCTGTTGTTGCTGGTGTGACACCATCCGATGAGAGAACTCGTATGGTAGCGGCGTAGTGACCTGAGCCTAGCTTTTTCTTACAAGCCTGCAAATTTGATTTTCTACTCTTTGTGCCTTGATAGTCTTGTCTTCGTTCTTGTCCATCCGGTCCAAGCAATTTCTGAGCCAAATTAAGGCATCCATTAGTCTCCCTCCACTGAACCAAAGACCGATTTATACTAGCAGCCTGTAATGTCCTTCTATTACCAGACCTCCCTTCATTACTATTCTTTGGTGTGTACAATGTTAGAGTGCAGATTGGCAAAAGCAACAACTGAATCCAATTAGTTACAACCGTAGGCTTAGCCAGTACCTTGGCTATAGTTGCTTGGAGGGTTCGAGAGAAATTGAGCCTGCACTGTGGTGGAATGGTGGCTGTAGTAGTAATCTGTTGCTTAAAAATTTCATCCAGCAAACCCAAGGTTAAGCCCTCTGGTTCTTCGACGGCGGCACCACCTACTACCAGTGTACCCGAACAAGGTTTGGCTATGCCGTGAATGAGAAATTCTGGAATATTTCCATCAAGGGGACTAGCTATAACATCATTGTGTCCACGACAGGGACGAATCCATGCCTTCAGGCGCATAAATTCACCGCACAACCACATCTGCAGCTTTTTTAGACCAACCTCCCAGGCCTCATATATGTCTGCGTCGTTCTCAATACGTTGCCTGCAGTTAGCCTTTGTCCCGACCGATGAAAAATGTCGATCATTGATATGGATGATAATGGACGCACGGGTGAAGCCTCTTCCCCTAACCCCATCTCGGCATCCAACAAAGACCCTAAAAGGGCAATGGAAAACGGACTCAGCTAAGGGAGTAGCACCAGGTGATGATGATGGCGACCCATGTGATGGTGGAGCAGATGCTCGGTAATGTTCCATGATAGAAGGATAATAGATGTAGCGGACCCTTACACCAGGGAAGAAGAATTGGTGGTTCCGAAAAATCCACAAACACCCTGTGTGCCTAAAACTTGAATTTGCTACAGTAATTTTTTTGGTACTGTAGCACCGAATTGAAAACAAAGGAAATTCAATCACGGATTAATTTGACGGTAGTACGCTGAGAAAGGTTGATTATGAGCTTTAGTAATCTTTGTAATGGATCGGGTGATTTTAAATGATTAAACGAGAAATTCCTTTCGAATCGAGCTAACCCCTCTTAGTAATCTTAGTAACCTTGGTAATTTGAAAGTATTCTTAGTAATCAGTGAAGCAATCTTAGTATTTAGTAATCGGTGAAGTAATCTCGATGAAGTATTGTGAATCGGTCAAGTTATGAAGTAATCTCGAAGAAGTATTGGCAAGAAGGAATTACTTAAAAGAATGAAAAGAAATCCTTCCCATGTAAAGTAGACTCGGACCAAGTTATGTTTCGAAATTACGATCATAAAATGGGAAATTTGCTTCGGGAGAAAATGTTTTCCGGCCAACTCATGAGCAGAGAGACACTGCAAATTTGGAATCCCAAATAATAAACTTCCTTCTTTTTCCCATCTTAATTTCTACGTTGGATGGCTCAATTACATTGAGGACAATGTAATGTTTAAGTGTGGGGGAGTAGCATTTTCGTTAGGAATTTTCATTAAAAAATTATATGATATCACCAGCTGTGTAGCAAGTCTAAAAGAAAAAAAAACATGATATGACCAGCGGTGTAGCGGGTCTTAAAAATATATATATATAAATTGATATGATATGACCAGCTGTAGAGCGGGTCAATTTTCTGTTTTGCTCGAGGACTAGCAAAATATAAGTGTGGGGGTGTTGATAAGCACGTAAATGCTACATTTTATACCCATATTTATTAGCTAGCAGTCGATATTTTGGCTAACAACACTGTTTTCAGCTATTTGAAAGAGATACGAGCAAATCCAATCTTTCAGATAAAACACAACTAATTACCAGTTAAATGGCATTTGCGACAAGAACCATGCATGTTGTTACTGGCGGCACCAAAAGAGCTGAATTAATTGTAGCTGCCCATATGTATGCTCGGTTGGCACCACTTAGCCATGCATGTTACGATAAGAACATGATAGGATAAAGTCAATTTCTCGGTTAACTGGGACTTGGATGAATTGGTCTAAATATGATTTGTAGCTTTGATTCTTTGAAGTGAATGAAGATTGGTGACTGTAAAGAGAGCTCAGACTGAACGGTGAAAATGAAGATGGGCAGTAGTGAATGAACAACAGATTTGGAGGTCTCATCTGAAGCTAAATGGAATGATATTTCTCAACTGAGAAATGATCGACAGCAACATCAAAGGAATTCAGTGAGAGTTCATGATAAGATGAACAACAATGATATTAAGGGGTTATAGGTTGTCTGTAAACTTTCGTGGTTTAAAATGGGATCTGTTATGGGTAATTGCTACCATGCATGTTCATGGCTGAGAACAATGGGTTAAAGAAGGCAGTGGTGCTGGTGGTACTCGAATGGTTTGCCTGAGATGCTCTTAGTTGGATGGTGGTACGGTGATGTTGTAGTTATGCCAAGACAGAGATGTGATGGAGGATATGAAGATGGCAGTCACTTGAGTTTTTGGTGGTGGATTTATCTTGTGGCTTGGTGTTTACGAGGAAACTTAGGATGGATGGTTACTGGCATTTGTATTCCCGGTAGATAAAGGCGCTGGTGGTGTTTACATGTTTGAATGGGAAGTGGCCGGAGATGGACTATTCACTAGAGTTCGTTCCTTGTATGTCGATAGAGCAAACAAAAGAGCTATTGTTGCCGAGATGGAGTCCAAGGCTTGGGTCGAGTGAAGTGAATTGGTGGTGACGAGATTTAGACTGAAACGGACAGAGTTAGGTGTTGTTGGCAAGTCAAGAAGCTGTCTTAGTAAATGAAGCAGTGGAGATGGACTATTTATTGAGTTCGACATGGGGTTTAATTCATGAGATATAGATGGACATAATGCTTGGCTGGACTTGAGAAGGAACTGGAGAAGAAGCAACTGGTGCTGTAGTCGAGACTGAGAAGTTCACAGGCAGCGAGTTGGTATTTAGGAAAGAAATAGTTTTGCTATTGTGATTTGATGGAACTGAAGTTAAAAAGCTGAGAATGAACAGGAAAGAGTTGGTGCTATGCTCGAGTTTGAGAACCAGATGATTGCAGGTGGTGGTTGTGTTGGATGTATACATGAAAAAAGATGGAGAGAAATCTGGAGATGGCATCGATCTTCTACTCAAACTGAAATCGATGGAGCTGATGTGCAGTCGTTGATATACATCAGGTGTGAGTTTGAGTTAGACAGGGATACTCGAGTTAGAGGTTCAGGAAATTGAGGAAGGTGCTGTGGATGGAAATTAGATTTGTTGGTGACGGAGATTGGCACAACAACATAAAGAAGTTTTATTTAGAAGTTAGCCCCTGGGAGTTGGTTTTGTGCTAGCTGAGACGTTGTTGCCTGACTATAGCCGGCTGGACAGAACGCAGAAGTACGTTGGCTGACTTTGGTTTGAATCTGGAGGTTAGAACTTCTACTGGACTGGGCCTTGGCTAAAATTACTAGGTCGTATGTTAGACTCGAACCAGCATGTACCTATATGAAGAGAAATGAACAGAAAGTAAAAGTGAAACCGATCACAGGGAGGAGAGAAAAAAATAGAGGCGCGGCTGAGATTTATTGGAAGGTTGGTGACAGAACTTGAGAAGAAAAGGAGGCGGACGAAGACGACTTTGGTTTGATTGTTCCTTTTTTCTTATCATTTTAGATGGGTTTTAAGAAACCATAATCATGTATTGCTAGATTTTATAGCTAGGGTTTTTGGTGGAAACTACTTTAAGCATAGACCTTTATGAAATAAATTGGAATTATTTTGGTATTAGGCTATAGAAATGAATCTTAAAGTCTATAATTATGTTTATCGATTTTATTAGAATATGAGTTGTTGCACACCGGCTTTGTATGATACATTAGCCTCTATTCATAAATTCATACAGTTTGCAATTATATTTGTTAGTATTTGATAATTTATGTTTAGGTTAAATCTTTTGATGGGTTATGCATAGACGATGCAAATGAAAATTGTGAATCTATAAATTATGTTTTTGATAATTCCCTCGTCATTATAGCTTGATAGGTCATTCTTAGATAATTTGATGGGCTATACTTAGGAGATGCGGGTTTAAGATCAAAAACATATATCAATAATAGGTGTTGCAATAGAACAAAGATGTATACATAAATTTGAATTTGAATTATTTTCGGTGCGAAATATATATAGTAGTGGAACCTATAAACCCGGGTTACCGTCTCTAATAGTACTTGATTTCCCAAAGCTTGAAGATTACAAATCCCCCGGACCTCTGCGAGTTTACTATACTCGTTTAGTTTATTTTCTTTGTTTTTATAATTCCGAAAATCCAAAAACATTATTGCTGGTTCATTTTATGTGAGATATTGATTACAGTATTTCCACCGCTCCTCGTGGGAACGACCCGTACTTTCCATTGTCTACATTGTAGACACCGTACGATTGCAGTTTATTATATATAGGTATCTTCGGGTCCTATCACTACCGGGAAATTCTTCCATGGATATTGCATACAATCAACACTACCAAGCATTCCAGGAAAACCTCGGTCCGCATTCTCAGCTAACAATCTCTGAACATCTTTAGGAGTGGGTTCATGGAAATATCTTTCTCCATACGAGTGTAATCATCAACACTATCATCTGCCGTACTTTTGCATAAACATTTCATCACGAAAACTAATTTCATATGCGGAGAATGCCCCATAATACCGGTTGCATCTGGACGTTGTTGCCATTATGGATCAACTTCAAGCAAATTTCCTAACCATTTCTCGAATAAGTCTTCCCTCATGCCTAGACGTTGTTTGAATTGTCTTGAGGTATAACCAGTTCCAGGAGTAAAATAATCATTCATCATTTTGGAATCATGCCACACTCGATCATGTGTTATTACACTACGTGTTTGTACCTCCCTTGGTACAGGTAGTCTAATAATATGCAATGGTTCATCCAAACATAGTTGTGTAAACATTATCAAAGATTTCTCTTCTTCATCACTAGAGAAATCCAAATAGATTCCATATTTAACTCTCATGCACATAAGCACGCATTAGACTCATTATGCACCTTTGCAAACAAAAAAAACAATATAAATTTGTGTATACCATACATAAATAAAAGTCAATCAATGTTCTACATTTATATGCTAGTTTACAAATATTTCATTCAACATAAATCAAGAAACACAATAATTAATCATGGATTTTTCACTAAATATATGTTTTAATTACATTATTCAATTGCATACTACAAACCTAACCAACCTAATATCTACAATTTCATCAAAATTAAAATCAAAATCAAAATCAAAATCATCTTAATTTGAAACCCTAACAATAGAATCACTCACCTTAGATGATTTTTTGGATGAAATTCAAAATTGAAGAATGGATTTGTTTCACCTTGGATTAACGATCAAACCCTTTTAATTTAAGCCATCGAATCGCAATGAATAGATATGAAAATCGAAAGTGGGTAAGAGGGGTTTGAAAGGGTTGTGAGATGATGAAAAACTAGAGAAGAATAAGAAGTGGGAAATCCGAGCTCTCTTATGAGGACTTAAACCTATAAAACGGCTACTCAGTTACCGAATTGGTCAAGTCAACGAGTTGACTCATATGGCTACTCAGTAGTCGTTTGGCACTATTCATACGGCTGCTGAGTAGCCGCTTCGTGTAGGGAAGGGATGTGACTGCACCATAGTGAGGTTGGATTCCTTGTTCTATCCCTTCCATTTATTTAAGGGATAGGGAAGGGATGCCCTCTGCCATAGTGCTAGCTCTAAGATAACAATTCCATCTTATAGAGAGAGATGCACATTTCAAATGTGAAAAAGTGAAACTTTTTAGGGCTTTTAAGGTTGTTGGATGAATTATGGGGTTACCGGTCAAGGGCAAGGAAGATGCAATTCATGATAGTATTATGAATGCTCTTAAAGAAGCATTCCTCTAGGAAAATTCAACTAATTCCATTAGAAAAGAGAAGGGTATTGTGGGAGGAGGAATATCAGATGAGTCTTTAGATAGGGTCCAATTGCTTTTACAGGACAATGAAGAATATTCTGAAGTGAGTCACAAAGAAGAAGATTTCTGCTTCCAAGACGATAATACGAGCGAAGTCGAGATTGTTTTAACTCCCAGAGCTGTTAGAGAGAAAACCCGGTTGTCCAATTTGTTCAATTGTCTTACTCCATCAGGCTCAAGGGAAGAACGAAGGGCGAAAGCTAAGGAAAGTCAATTTAAATGACGAATAAAATTATCTCTTGGAATATAAGGGGTTTAGGGGATGCAAATAAGTGAATTGTTATAAATTCAGTACTCTCGAAATGGAGTCCTGATATTGTTTTACTTCAAGAAACAAAATAGGAAAACATGACATTTGGAGGAAGTCAAGTGTAAATTTCTGCTTTAATCCATCGGTGGGCACTAGAGGTGGGATAAGTATCATGTGGTATGGAGATAAATTTGAATTGCTAGACCAGCTATAGGGTATTTTCTCACTCTCTTGTATGTTTAGATGTATTGCAAATAATTTTGTATTCTTTGTGTCTTCTGTTTATGCTCCAAATAATCGAAAATATCAACCATTGAAGACACAAATATGCAAGGAACAATTACTCGGGCAATGAGGAATTTCAACAGGTTTATGTAGGTGTTTATGGGTAAAAATCGTTTCTGCCGATTTTGGTAAATTCGGTAGGTGAGTGAGAAACTGGTTTAAACCCTAAACAAATGTGTTGCACGTGAGCACTTTCTAGATTCAAGAGATCAATCTGTACAAGTCCGGCCTAAACCAATAAATGGTCGTTCCAGACTTGCTTCGGTCACAAAGTGGAGGAGAAGGGTTGATTTGGGGAGGGAAGCAAAGAAAGGTGTTGAGACCAGAATAATTCTGGGAGAGTAGTGCCTCGACTTGTATCAAAAAGTGAAATCTTCGGAAGCTTGCAAGAGATGAAATATTTTTGGAGAGCTTGCAAAGTTGCCTTTTCTGATAGTGTTGTGTTTTTCTCCTGACCGAGACTTGTTGTGTAGCGCCCCCTAAGCTAGCAGCTGACTAATCCAATAAATTAACTAAATAAAGAGGCACTAAAATCTAAAACATGAACTTACACATTCAATTAAGAAATGCGATATAGAACTTAACCCAAAGATAACCCCGCTCAGAAATATATATACAAGGTCTTCTCTCAAATGATACATATATAATAGTCATTTGGTTTTCAAATAAAAATATACAACATAATAAATAACATAACAGAAGTTAATCAACTAGCGAAGTCAACCCGTGAAGCTTTCGCTGCGCAACTCTGATCTGTCACAGAAACTGAAGTGGGAATAATTAACATTTAACCTTCTAAGTAATCATAGGAAAGATTTGGAAAACAATACATGTTTTCCGAAAACATTGAACAATGACTAAGTCACTGAAATAATCAAACATGTATATGGAACAAACTCCTTCTTTCAAATAATGTACTAATATGGTTGTGAATTCCTAAATACCGGCAATTCACACCTACATAACTATGGATGCCACCAAGACCATGGTGACCAACTCTATTCAATAAAAGCTCTAGGTATAAAAGTGAAGGAGCTTATCCTATATACCACAAGTGGAAATTCTCATTTCCCATAACAATTCATGTTGACGACGAAACAATACAAGTCCTTTCCGTATCGTTGAAAGATTCTGCTGTAAATAACATGATTATCATAATGCATTTTAAATAAAATATGGAATGCAGAAACAGACAATGCATGAATTTGTTAAGCATAATATTTTATAAAAGTAACAATAATGAATACAAAGAGTCAAATGCATTCCCACACCTTTTTGAAGACAGGCCACGCCTACCTCGAGATCCACGATCCACTGGTTCATCCTTTGAATCGGTCGTTGTTAATAAAGACTAACTGTTAATCACACAAGAACTCTAAGAATTTAGCCAAAATGGCTCATTCAAGAATCATACAAAACTATCTAATGATTCTAGGCCCATTTAAGGTTCTACACCTTTTATTTATCTATTTTTAGAAAATCTAAGGTTTATTAATTCAATTAGATTAGTACTATAGTCCGTTAGCTAAGTCTTAAGAATATCTACAACTTTGTAGAAGGAACTAAAGTCTAATTCGGACCACAAGAGGTCCAAAACATCTAATTAAGAAAACTGCCCTAAGCCCAAGTCCACCAAGGTCAGCTAACAGTCACTAATGGTCAAACTAACGGTCAATGGTTAACTAAAAGTCCACGTCCAAGTTCTGGTCAATGTCCAGGGTCAAAGGTCAACGAGTTGACTCAGTCAACAGAGTCAAACAGGAATCAGTGAGTCAAGAGATCTGACTCAGTCAGATTAACTGAGACAGCTAAACAGAACTGAATCAGACTGAATAAGTTCAGTCAAATAGGCCAATGGTTCTTCTCACACAACTAAAGATATAACTTAACAATTCAAACTCAAGTTCCACTTCAAACTATACATTACATCAGTTCATTCATTCATAAACAAACTTCAGAATTCAATTACAACACTAAACTGAGTTTACCTGCAATTGCATCTCTATGCAACACCTTTTCTACTAATTCTCATGACCTGCAACTATTAACTTCAGTTCAACTTCCATCTATTCATTACATCAATTCAAATACAAAACAACTTTGAACTTCAATTACAGATATAAACCAAGTTTACCTGCAGTTGCAGTAGTAGCAGACTTTCAAGGAGACTATCCAACTGATTTTGTACAACAAACCTATTTTATATCTACTCTCCCAACTCAAGACACAATCACGTGTAACCTCAGCTCAAAATACCCTGAACTTCAACAGAACCAAATCTTTCCTGCATTCTACAACACCGCAGCAGCAACATCACCACTACTACATTTAGTCTTCATAACTCAACTTTAATCTATCGCATCGCCTCAGTCTAAACCCATTCCTTGTAATACAATCACAAACCTATCTTTACCACTACATCTTATTCATTATCCCATTGGCACTATCCTCTTAGCCATACACTGCAACTTTAGTTTCATTTGCACTTCAGCATCTCTGCCACACTTTTCATCTGTTCATTCAACTTGAGTCCAGCAGCAACCCCATTATCACTTCAACCAATACATAAATTTATCTTCAGCTTATAAATTACCACTTTCACATCCATTCATACTTCTCTAGAGATTCGTTAGAGATACCTATAACTATCTCAGTCTCAGTTTCAATATATCTTCATCGACATCCATAGTTCATAATTCAGCTCACTAGTAATGTCATTCCAACATACAGAAAACAACACAATTCCTCATAACTGTAACTTCAAAAGAAACACCATAACCTCAACTCAATACCACAATCACAGTTCCATGCTATAATTAGCTCAACCTCATCTTAATTCAATACTACTAATAACATTTATGAAAACTCAATCCCTGAATCATACACACAAGCTCAATAATCCCACACCAACACCAAATTGTCATCTTAACAACAGTATCTCAATTCTAACACCATTCATCACTGCATACATCTTCTCAGCTCATCACAATTAAACAAAACATAGCATCACCATCACCATGTCAATTACATCTTCATTTCAAGTCTTAATTCAATTATCAAACATACATATTCATTCAATAAAAATTGAATAACTGAACTAAACATTTCAAGGAATAATTACCTCAAATGGTTCCATTGATTCTATGGAGACCAATTCTTCTTTACTTTGATTCAACTCTACAACCCAACAACAAACTATCAATTTCATCTCCTTCATATAATCATTAAACCCATGAACCCTAAATCACTATTCTACCAAGAACCCTAATTCTAAATTCACTGATTTCTCGAATTAAACTCTTCTTTGGAATCAAAACCTCTAAATCGAAATGACCATCTTCATCTTCAGATTATAATCTTCAAACCTATCTTTAATCTCATCTTATCCATTACTAATCGAACTTCTAACACAAATATCTGAGAAAACCTATTTCTTCGATTCTTCCCTGAATCAATCTTCAAAACTTCAATTAAACATCTACCCATGCTTCCTCATCCAACAATAGATCTATAAATCATATTCTTAATATACAAAACATCAAACAAATCTATAAACCCTAATTTCTTTAATTCCATGTTATTCAAATTCTAATGGTTCTGCTCCATAATTAACAACCATGCCATCTTGTCCATCATCAAAAATACAACCTCAGCATCTGATTTACTTCGATAGGTAACTCACAGAGACTCCGCAGAATCGAACAGAGGAAAAGAAAAAGAAAAGATAAGAAGAAAAGAAAATAAGAGAAATGAATTCTTCTCGATACGGGTAGAGATAAGGCGGGCCAGGGTTGTTAAAGGCACCCGACCAAAATATAAGGGCAGCCAAGCGGTTTATAAGAGAAATACAAATCTACTCTTCATATTAGTTTGATGATATCTTCTTCCTCTGGTATCCATTTGACACGTTTGAGTAGTCCATTCTGCATAACTTTTCGAGATCTAGTCGATGGCACTAGTTTCGTATTTGGATCGTTGTTAGATTAATTCTTATTAATTAACATCCGTGTTAAACTAATCGGGTTATTATAGACTAAAACGTCTCTTGACTGGTCTAATAGCGTTGACGAGCTTGAGAGTCCTTACATTCTCCCTACCTTATAACATTTTCGTCCTCGAAAATCGAACCGTACTTTTGGTTTTCAAAACTCCCCACCTTAAAGAATACTCCCATCTCTTGTCTAAGCGCAAATAACATAAAACAAATCACAACCTATATGGCTTTCTAAAATTTGTAGCTCTAGGTTCAACTATACTGATTTAGATTCTATCAAATAGGGAAGTCTAAGTTTCTTACATGAAAATTTTCTACACTAATTTCTAAGTCAATAACTTACTGGTTCTAAGTATTTTTTTTAGAAGATATTTAATAATAAAGTTTCTCATTAAAATTTGGGATCTATAAGTTTACTATTAGAAGCAAGTCTCCCTTCAATGCCTAGTGATACAAGAATGCAGTTTCCCTGTCTAGGTTCGCGACGCCTGACAATGCCTACTACCTAACAAGTATCACCTGAACATATCTGAATTACCAACCTCACTATTCCCCAATGCTGGATTACTAAGTGCGAACTTATTACGATTAACCAAGTGTTAATTTTATTTTATTAAAGATTATTTAGTCTTTAACTCCCATCCTTACTAGTGTATATATGTCTGATAAATTTACTTTGTAAAATATATATAAGCAGTTCACATAATTTTAAGAAATTTAGTTATTCGAATTATTTATCTTACCTTTTATTTTATTATTATTTATTTACTTTAATGAAATCGAATTTTAATTCCAAATGAGACTATATTATTATAACTAGATAGATTTTAAATTCATGTACTATTAAAGAATAAATTAATGTTACAACTTGTATCCAAATGTTTTTTTTTTTTTATATCTATTTGTTTATATCATTATGCGACTTCATATAAGTAAATAACCACTAACAATATTTCATAGTCGTTTGGTATTAATATTTTATTATTATTATTATAACCTTTATGTCTTATTTCTTAAACCGATAAAAGTTAATTAAATTTAATCATAATGCCAAGTTCAATCTTATTATAACTAGATTTGATTTGATCTAACTTTATTTCCTTAAATTTTATATTATTGCTAAGTAATCTGTAAGTTTTACTATTAATAAAAATTACATTTTTCTATTATTGTCCAATAATAATTATCCAAATGATATTTACAATAACTCTAAATTTTATACTAATTATCATTATTTAGTATTATTATTTTCTTATCTTATCAAAATTATGGTCTTAATTATATTATCATTTTCATTATTCTATTATTATCAATTTTTCCTATTTGATTACTAGCGTAACTAAAATATGGCAAGAATAACTACTTAGTGATGATACTTGGTTTAATTATATTAAACTTTAATCTTGTAAATATAATTTTGCTTTCACGAAAAGATTAATATAACAGATTTTATTTATTCAGATTGAATCGGTAATATAGTATATCTTGTTACATATTGGCATTGATAATTTAATATGATTTAAACTTTGAGTCTGCATAAAAATTTATTATGTCTTAATAGTCTTTAGATTTTGGGTACTAATATTAAGTATCTATTTCACATGCAATTTTATTCTCCTTTAAGTTAAATTTTGTTCTAAGTATTCAAGTATTATAAATATCACTTCATGTGTATAATTTAATAATTTAGTGAATCATTTATTGGACAAAAAATAATTTTTTATAAGATTGTTAACAAATTTAGTCTTTATTTAATGTATTATATGACCTCACATTTTTAATCTTACCTAATATATCTTATATTAACTATTTGGTTTAAACATAAAACATATAATTCTAATTTATTATTAGTTAACTTTGCAAAACATAACCGTAGATAAGCACTAATAATTTCCCATTGTTAATTAATTCCCATTGTTATTAATTTAAATTCTAACTATTTAATTCCTTCATATTCATTTTCCATTTTAAAAGATGATTTCATTTATTTACGAAGAAGGGTCCTATCAATTTACGAATTCATTTCCTTGTATTTTTAATATTACAATAAATATCCGAATGTTATTAATATTATTTCATATAAATTTGTTTCATTTTATTAAAGATTTAATGGATCATTTGTTAGCCTAAATATAATTTTACCACAAATTTCTAACAAGCTAAGTCTTTTATTTTATATATTGTATCTTCGTGTTCTAAAGTCTAACAGATGATACGTATTATTTTAACTATATACTAGTTTTAAACGAAAAACATATATCACTAATTTGTAATTAATTTGATTTGCAAAGCTTAATTGTAAATAAGCGTTATCAATTTTCCATAATTATTTAATCATAATTATTATTTTAGTCCTTATATATATCCTTATTGAGAATTTAGTTAAGTTTGATATGGTACTAATTGATAAATGCTAACATTATTTTATTAAAATTATTATTACTTTTATGAAAGAATGCCACCACAGCTTTTATTGAAAAACAACAAGTGAATTATTATTCTAACAACAAGTTACTTTTATTATCATCTATCTATAATTACTACTATAATATTTTATTGAATTATTTTTCTAACAACTCTTACAAATATTATTGAATCCCAAAATATTATTAACATTTATGTGATTATAAACCGTTAATTTTACATATAAGTCAAGGTGCTTAATATTTATATATGTGACATTCAAGATTTATTAACAATACTAATCTCACTATTTTTAGTATTGACTTGTGTATGTGTTCAAAATTTTAAATCATTATTCTCTAATCTTCATTAGATTAATTATTGGTGTACCTACAATTTTTAATTCAATACCTAAACAAACAATCAAACAAACAAATCAATCAATCAATCAAATAACTATTTTAATTATTGATAGCTTTTAGTGATTAAGATTTATCTCACAACCCAACCCAGTTCTAAACCAATCTAGTTCACTAACTGGCACTGGCTATTGCTATTGTCTACCATATAAGATCTAATAGTGAGCTCTGATACCAACTTTTGTAGCGCCCCCTAAGCTAGCAGCTGACTAATCCAATAAATTAACTAAATAAAGAGGCACTAAAATCTAAAACATGCACTTACACATTCAATTAAGAAATGCGATATAGAACTTAACCCAAAGCTAACCTCGCTCAGAAATATATATACAAGGTCTTCTCTCAAATGATACATATATAATAGTCATTTGGTTTTCAAATAAAAATATACAACATAACAAATAACATAACAGAAGTTAATCAACTAGCGAAGTCAACCCGTGAAGCTTTCGCTGCGCACAGGGCCGTAGCAAAGTTTTTAGAGGCCCTAGGCGAACTTACTGAAAAGGGGGCCTATATAAGAAAAATAATTTTTTTTTGTTGTTATTTCCTATCCCGACTTTACCATTCTTCATCTTCCGTATATAGTGATCATGATTGAATCATCTATCGTATTTATTAAAAGGAAACCGAAAATTCTTATTCGTTTGTCTTATTGGACTTTTCTTTACTGAAATACCTTTTAAACTTTGGTTAATATTGTTACCCCAATTTCCCGGATCATAATTATTCACTGGTCAATATTCTTCTTGTTCAACTTCATCTTTCCCAATCTCATTTGTATTAGATGGTGACAATTCTTGCCCTCATTTTCTCTTCATCTTGCCTAATCTCATTTGTATTTGGTGGTGACAATTCTGGCCATTTTGGTTCTTCATTTTGCCTAAATGCATTCACATCATTGTCCAAAAGATCATCATTTGTCTCCATCTCATCAACCAAATTCGCCCCCCACCACTGGCGTTCATTGTTTCTTCATGATTGTCATCATTTGAAACTAAATATTAATTTATTCATTGCTCATTGTAGAAAACTCTTAAGTTTTTTTACTCTTATTTTCGTCTTTCATTTAGAAGCACCACTCTTGCATTTTGTCTTTCTGGGACCCATGATTGGAATTGATATTTTGTCACTTCAAGAATGAATATATACAAAATATGGACACAAACATCCCAAATTCTTATGTCCATGTCAGCTAACTAACAATTAAAATTTAATAATCACCATTTGTCAACAATAACAACACAAACATAAACTAACTCTAAAGAGTAAAGACTTAAAAACCTTGAACCAGTGAGTAAATCTTAAAAGATAAATGCCTAAACCAAGATAACAAAATAAGAATTAGAAAAGCAAAAAAAAAAAAAGCTTGAACTGAATAGGCATTTATTAATACATAAAATCAGTTGTTCCCCAAATTGCAATATATATAATAATGATCACTCTTTATATGCAACAACTAATGAATTGTTAAATCACAAATTTAGAAGCGGAAATAAGAGAAATATTTAGATTATCAATATATGGAACTCACTTTGATTTCAGTAGTTTAATTAGCTTTCTTCTTTTTTAATTAGAGAATGGAGGGAACCCTAAATCTTGTAATAGAGATAGAGAATAGAAAAAGGGTAAAATAGATTAAAACAGATGATTTAAAGTTCAATTTTTTCTGATATACAATTATCAAAAAAGTAATTTTATTTAATTTCCGGTGAATTTCGTGGTCATTATTGATTTCGTGGTCATTACTGACTCACACATTAGGAAACCAATATTTTTCCAAGAGTTTTAAACATACCTTATACCAACAACAGTTACAATTTGGGGCCCCAAAATTTTGGGGACCTTAGGCCGTTGCCTAGCTGGCCTATAGCCAGCGACGTCCCTGGCTGCGCAACTCTGATCTGTCACAAAAACTGAAGTGGGAATAATTAACATTTAACCTTCTAAGTAATCATAGGCAAGATTTGGAAAACAATACATGTTTTCCGAAAACATTAAACAATGACTAAGTCACTGAAATAATCAAACATGTATATGGAACAAACTCCTTCTTTCAAATAATGTACTAATATGGTTGTCAATTCCTAAATACCGGCAATTCACACCTACATAGCTATGGATGCCACCAAGACCATGGTGACCAACTCTATTCAATTAAAGCTCTAGGTATAAAAGTGAAGGAGCTTATCCTATATACCACAAGTGGAAATTCTCATTTCCCATAACAATTCATGTTGACGACGAAACAATACAAGTCCTTTCCACATCGTGGAATGATTCACAGAAATAACATGATTATCATAATGCATTTTAAATAAAATATGGAATGCGTAAATGCACAATGCATGAATTTGTTAAGCATAATATTTTATAAAAGTAACAATAATGAATACAAAGAGTCAAATGCATTCCCACACCTTTTTGAAGACAGGCCACGCCTACCTCGAGATCCACGATCCACTGGTTCATCCTTTGAATCGGTCATTGTTAATAAAGACTAACTGTTAATCACACAAGAACTCTAAGAATTTAGCCAAAATGGCTCATTCAAGAATCATACAAAACTATCTAATGATTCTAGGCCCATTTAAGGTTCTACACCTTTTATTTATCTATTTTTAGCAAATCTAAGGTGTATAATTCAATTAGATTAGTACTATAGTCCGTTAGCTAAGTCTTAAGAATATCTACAACTTTGTAGAAGGAACTAAAGTCTAATTCGGATCACAAGAGGTCCAAAACATCTAATTAAGAAAACTGCCCTAAGCCCAAGTCCACCAAGGTCATCTAACAGTCACTAACGGTCAAACTAACGGTCAATGGTCAACTAACAGTCCACGTCCAAGGTCTGGTCAATGTCCAGGGTCAAAGGTCAACGATTTGACTCAGTCAACTGAGTCAAACAGGAATCAGTGAGTCAAGAGATCTGACTCAGTCAGATTAACCGAGTCGCCTAAACATAATCGAATCGATCGAATACGTTCAGTCAAATAGGCTTCTTCTCACACAGCTAAAGATATAACTTAACAATTCAAACTCAAGTTCCACTTCAAACTATACATTACATGAGTTCATTCATTCATAAACAAACTTCAGAATTCAATTACAACACTAAACTGAGTTTACCTGCAATTGCATCTCTATGCAACACCTTTTCTACTAATTCTCATGACCTGCAACTATTAACTTCAGTTCAACTTCCATCTATTCATTACATCAATTCAAATACAAAACAACTTTGAACTTCAATTACAGATGTAAACCAAGTTTACCTGCAGTTGCAGTAGTAGCAGACCTTCAAGGAGACTATCCAACTGATTTTGTACAACAAACCTATTTTATATCTACTCTCCCAACTCAAGACACAATCACCTGTAACCTCATCTCAATATACCCTGAACTTCAACAGAACCAAATCTTCCCTGCATTCTACAACACCGCAGCAACAACATCACCACTACTACATTTAGTCTTCATAACTCAACTTTAATCTATCGCATCGCCTCAGTCTAAACCCATTCCTTGTAATACAATCACAAACCTAGCTTTACCACTACAACTTATTCATTATCCCATTGGGACTATCCTCTTAGACATACACTGCAACTTTAGTTCCATTTGCACTTCAGCATCTCTTCCACACTTTTTATCTGTTCATTCAACTTGAGTCCAGCAGCAACCCCATTATCACTTCAACCAATGCACACATTTATCTTCAGCATATAAATGACCACTTTCACATCCATTCAAACTTCTCTAGAGATTCATTAGAGATACCTATAACTATCTCAGTCTCAGTTTCAATATATCTTCATCGACATCCATAGTTCATAATTCAGCTCACTAGTAATGTAATTCCAACATACAGAAAACAACACAATTCCTCATAACTGTAACTTCAAAATAAACACCATAACCTCAACTCAATACCACAATCACAGTTCCATGATATAATTATCTCAACCTCAGCTTAATTCAATACTACTAATAACAGTTATGAAAACTCAATCCCTGAATCATCCACACAAGCTCAATAATCCGACACCAACACCAAATTGTCATCTTAACAACAGTATCTCAATTCTAACACCATTCATCACTGCATACATCTTCTCAGCTCAACACAATTAAACAAAACATAGCATCACCATCACCATGTCAATTACATCTTCATTTCATCTCCATTTCAAGTCTTAATTCAATTATCAAACACACATATTCATTCAATAAAAATTGAATAACTGAACTAAACATTTCAAGGAATAATTACCTCAAATGGTTCCATTGATTCCATGGAGACCAATTCTTCTTTACTTTGATTCAACTCAACAACCCAACAACACACTATCAATTTCATCTCCTTCATACAATCATTAAACCCATGAACCCTAAATCTTTGTTCTACCAAGAACCCTAATTCTAAATTCACTGATTTCTCGAATTAAACTCTTCTTTGGAATCAAAACCTCTAAATCGACATGACCATCTTCATCTTCAGATTATAATCTTCAAACCCATATTTAATTTCATCTTATCCATTACTAATCGAACTTCTAACATAAATATCTGAGAAAACCTAATTCTTCGATTCTTCCCTGAATCAATCTTTAAAACTTCAATTAAACATCTACCCATGCTTCCTCATCCAACAGTAGATCTATAAATCATCTTCTTAATATACAAAACATCAAACAAATCTATAAACCCTAATTTCTTTAATTCCATGTTATTCAAATTCTAATGGTTCTGCTCCATAATTAATGACCATGCCATCTTCTCCATCATCAAAAATACAACCTCAACATCTAATTTACTTCGATAGTTAACTCACAGAGACTCAGCAGAATCGAACAGAGGAAAAGAAAAAGAAAAGATAAGAAGAAAGGAGAACGAAGAAGAAAAGAAAATAAGAGAAATGAATTCTTCTCGATACGGGTAGAGATAAGGCGGGCCAGGGTAGTTAAAGGAACCCGACCAAAATATAAGGGCAGCCAAACGGTTTATAAGAGAAATACAAATCTACTCTTCATATTAGTTTGATGATATCTTCTTCCTCCGGTATCCATTTGACACGTTTGAGTAGTCCATTCTGCATAACTTTTCGAGATCTAGTCGATGGCACTAGTTTCGTATTTGGATCGTTATTAGATTAATTCTTATTAATTAAAGTCCGTGTTAAACTAATCGGGTTATTATCGACTAAAAAGTCTCTTGACTGGTCTAATAGCGTTGACGAGCTCGAGAGTCCTTACATGTTTTCTGGTGGAAATAGGTAAGACCTATTTATACAAGTCGAGATTGAAATGTACCCTGGCCTCATGAAGGAAGAGATTAAAGGGTGAAATAATGGGAGGAGGTGGTTACCGCATGGTGTTTATGGGTGAAAACGTTTTCACCATTATTTCCTCATTTATTTGACCATTTTATTCCTATTCACGCTTTCTTAAAGTGAGCGTAGTATACGCTGCATGCTGTTACCGCCAAACCAAGACCCTGGAAAGCATCCCCCAGTTTGTGTTGATGTATAGAGTGTTGGTTGCACCTTGAGTGCAAGTGGAAATGCAAGAGATGCTAGTGGCATGTGCGGAATGCCTTGGTGGTAGGTTGCACGTTATGTGCAAGTGGCAATGCCGGAGCTGCTAGTGGCATGTGTGGCATGTGCGCAATACCTTGGTGGTAGGTTGCACGTTGAGTGCAAGTGGAAATGCCAAAGCTTCCAGAGACGGGTGTGGCATGACCAATGGCATGTGCGGAATGCCTTGGTGGTAGGTTGCACGGCTTGCAAATTAGGCTACCAGTAAGGTTTTTGGAATGTGCCAATGAAACGTATGGCCAAGTTGGCCTAGGTTGTATGGCTTGAAAGTTAGGCTACCAGCGTGCGTGTTTGGAATGTGCCAATGGCACGCACGGCCATTAGGGCCACGACTAGGTAATCAAAGCTACAAGTGAGCGCGTTGGCATGTGCCAATGGCACGCTCGGCCATTAGGTCCACGGCTAGGTAATGAAAGCTACCATTGAACGCGTTGGAATGTGCCAATGGCACGCTCGGCCATTAGGACCACGACTAGGTAATGAAATCTTCCAGTGAACGCGTTGGCATGTGCCAATGGCACGCTCGGCCATTAGGGCCACAGCTAGGTAATGAAAGCTACCAGTGAGCGCGTTGGCATGTGCCAATGGCATGCTCGGCCATTAGGTCCACGGCTTGGTTAGAAAAGCTTCCAGTGAGCGTGTTGGCATGTGCCAATGGCAAACTCGACCATTAGGTCCATGGCTTGGTAAGAAAAGCTTCCAGTGAGCGTGTTGGCATGTGCCAATGGAATGCTCGGCCATTAGGGACACGACTTGGTAAGAAAAGCTGCCAGTGAGCGTGTTGGCATGTGCCAATGGCACGCTCGGCCATTAGGGCCACGCCTTGGTAAGAAAAGCTTCCAGTGACCGTGTTGGCATGTGTCTATGGCATGCGTTGCCAATTTGGCCTAAGTTGCACGGTTTGGGCCAAGGTAAGGGTGTTTGTCTTGGCGTGGTGTGACTATGTAGTTGCAGGATTTCCCACACTACACCCTTGTTAATATTTTGCGATAATCAACTGTGAATTGAAGATGAAAAACGACACTATATTATTTTGGTTTCAGAAATGTTTACAGAAATGGGAGAATCCAAGATTACAACTACTCTCTTGAAGTTTCTCTCTCCTCAAGACTTTCTTAACTCTCAAAAATACATCATCCTTTTCTGGACACATTGAGTCTATATTTATAGGGTAGTTACATAATGGATGACATCTAAGTTTTCCTCTTATTTCGGGTTGATTCTACGATTGTACCGCGATAGTTACAATGTTAAATCTCGCAAGTTTTGTAACCATCGCAGAACTAACATGCTTTCCTCAAGTTTTCTTCAGTCGTCAGGTATTACGTCACTATTTTGAAGGATTTTGTGACACTCGTGAAGTGTTTTATAAAATCTTGCGATGATGCTCGCTGTGAAGTGTTGTTAATCTCGCAGAAAATAGATGTAGCGATATTCTGGTCCTACATCTTGCCTCTTCTCATGTCTTTTCTGCGAAGAAGAGAAGATCATGAGAATTTTAAAATGCTACAACTATTTTTCTTTTCAGATTTATCTGTTCTGACACGTTTCTGTACCCTTCGCCAGCTGTTTTCACATATTCTCTCTTCTAATGAATTTATGGCACGTCCTCTCTAACCGCTGCGATTTGACCGTTCATGTCTTTTCTTAGCATTTATTGCGTTCATCTTCTCGAGAAACCTCTTCTTCTATAAATACTCCTTTCATTCTATTATTTTCCTCTTTTTACTTTCTTCTTCTTTCTCTGCACAACTTCTCTGCAAGTTTACTGTTCTTCCGTAAATTGTGCGTCTGTCATCGCTGTGATTTCGTTCTTATTTTTCAACCTTTTCTTTCATTCCCATACTCAAAATGGTTGTTTCTGGTGCTAAAAACTTGACTGCTTTTAATGAGATGCGAGAAAAGCTCAAAAGTAAAGGTTTTACCTTGTCTACAATTCCAGGTCAAAGCCCTAAATCTGAACTTTCTATCAAACTATTTTCTGATCATCAATGCTCTCGCCAGAAGATCATAGTATCGCTAGGTCAACTTGAAGCTGGTCTTCCCCTTCCTATCTATGACCCAGAACTCCCATTATTCTATCAAATAATATCTGACGAGAGGTTCTCGCGAGCGATATATCAATTAGGTGGAGATTGTATCAGATTGCTGCTTGAATATGATTCTCGCGGTGCTGATAAAGGATCTCGCTATCCTGAAGCTCCGAAGAATCCTCAATTTAAGGATGTTCCCATTGTCTCTGCATATTATGCTATGGAGAATTTCTTCAAAAATTACAAGATAGTTCCTATGAAGAGTGATAGTATTTGCTGGGGTGTCCGCTTGAAGAAAGAAAAGATCGCTGATGATGAGGCTCTTATGTTAGAAATTGATTTGCATACACCTACCAATCAAGGCCATCTCCACTCCAGCGATGATAAGTGGTTTATCTTTCCGTTATGTCTTGAAGGTCCTTACATATCTGGTTCTCTCCCATTACCTGCGAATCTCTCAGTGTATGAGCCATGGGTCTTCAACTGGCCTGAAATATCTAAAGAAGTATATCCTATCAACTTTTTTCATTATTATTATTTACTATTTTCTGCATGTTTTTATATTCTCGCTAATTATTTTGATCTTTCGCAGATTGATAGAATGAAGCTCAGCTATCAAACTTTTAGGAAACCCAGCACTTTCTTAGCTCTTAAATATTTCACGGATGAAGTAATAAATATCTCCTCCTAAATTTTAACAATATATTGTTGCCCCTATTTCTTATCTTTATCTGTGCTCGCAGGAAATCGAAGAACTAGAACCAATAAAACCCGTGAGAACTAAGAAGAAACCTTTAAAGGTTAAATATACTGTTCCTCCCAAAGGGAAGTCTTCTTCCCTTCGCGGTGAAGAATCTGGCGATCAGAATAAATCTACTGTTCCTCCTAAAGGAAAGTCTTCTGCCCCTCGTGGTGAAGAATCTGGTGATCCTCCTTTGAAGAAAAGGAAAACCCGTCCTTATTCTTCTTCAACTCCTCAACCCATTCTAGAGAATCCAAGTGTTTATTTTGAAAAGGATAATAATGACGAGGATTTTAATGATAACAGCTTCCCTTCTATAAAGAATTCTTCTTCTTCTGATTCTTCGATGGCTCATTTATCCAAATGTTTTGGCAAGAATATGTTTGGTATCCCAAATGAGTATGGATATGAAGTTATTAATGAAATATCCCAGTCCCTCGCCAATGTCTGCGATGCTCCCATACTAGTTGACATCGATACCCTTCGCGGGGTTTCAAGATCGTTGACTCCAAGTCTTTTAAATTCACTTGGCAGCCTGGTATGTTTTCACTTGTTCATCCTTTTTGTGTATCTATTGATATTTTTGTCAGACATTGATTTATATAGTTCTATCGCAGGTTGGAAGAGCCGCTTTTGCCATTACTTCTGATTTAGGCAATAGGCGTATTACTTATGAAAACAAACCTGCTAATCTTTGTCAAGATAAAGAAAAACTAGAAGCTGAAGTTATTGAACTTCGCAGAAAAAATAAGCATCTAGACACTGAAGCTTCAGTTGACAAGCAAAAAATCTCTGATCTTGATAAAGCCAATCAAGAACTCTATGGTATGATTTATTTCTTTTCACTTTTAATTCTTCTCACCCTATCGCAGGTTATTCAAGCAACCATTTTTGCATATATTTATGGTCTTACTGATGAGGCTACACTCTTCTAATCTTTTCCTGACCCTGTAGATGATAATACCCTTCTTTCTTTCCTTAATAATTCTTTAAGTAATTTCTCAGATGATAAGATTGAATCCCTCTCCATAGATGAACTTAAATCCAAATTTAATCTCATAAAAATTGAACACAGATTCAATTTAGGTTTGACCAACAAGTATAAGCGCTTTTATCTTGATTCGAAGAAATAAGTAGATAGATTAAGAAAAAGGAATAGTGATCTTATTGATGAGAAAGATCTTGCCGTTAAAAATGGCTCCAAGACCCTAGAAAACTTCCATAAAACTCTTCTTAATGTTCAAATGGAAAGGGATAAGCTTATCCGCGAGAATGAAGATCTTCTTGCGAGGGAAACTCAAGTTCGATCTCATCTCCTTATTAATAGCGATGATGAGTTTGCTTGGGCTGCGAAGATTCTTGATAACGCCAGAACTAATTTAGGTGTAGATGTTAGTCTTCATGCTGATCAAGCGGCTTTAATTAAAGACATGATTTCTGAAAGAGAAGGTTATCACTCTTATGATTTTCCTGAATTATTTCCTAATTGAATCATCCTTATATGTATTAACTTTGTTATCATTTGCTCGCAACATCCGAAAAGAACTATCGTAAAAGATTTGATGAGTTAGAAGGAGAGAAAAACCAACTTGCTGGAAATCTATCTTCTGGCAATGAAAAGTATTCTAGATTGAAGGAAAAATTGAAAATCTCATCTTCAAATTTTAGCAATGCCCTTCTCCGTGTTCGTAATGACGCTGTTAAACTAGTCTGTAATGATCATGGTATCCCTCATTCTACATACCCCGATATTGCAATGGAAATTCCAGCTGATTCCCCAAATTTAATTATCTCTGATAGCGAAGCTGAGGAGTCTAGCGAATATGATGAAGAATTATCTGGCGAGGAAGAGAGATATGACGTGGATAGATATAATGATGGAGAAGATAAATCCGGTAATGAAGATAAAGAAAAGAGCTCTGATGAAGGTGGTGATGGATCTACTTAGTCTTGTTTCTTCTCTGTTTCTTCATTGTAAATTTTGTACATTTATATTTTGATTCTCGTAACATCGTTGCGAGCTTCTCCAACTTGATGTGTAAACTTATTTTGCTTTTATATGTTATGAATTAGAAAACAATTCTTTTTCTGCAACATAATCAATCAATAATTATTATTATCCTTTAATTATTTGTATAAATGTATCATCTATGCAATTTTATCATATGATGGATGAATAATAATTTCATCATTCTATGCATTCCCATACTTGCCTCTATTATTCATCTGCAATATGAAAAAATTGAGTATAGATTAGATATTAGTTGTGAATCAAATTAAATTTTCCTCATTGTCGGCGATGTTATCGCTAGAAATAATTGCACAACTTTATGATTTTTACGTAGAATCGCAAATCTCATAAATTCTGCGATCATTATCGCAATAATCTTATGGTCTTATTATGCCTTCCTAATTAAAGGTCTTATTTTGCCACATCCTTTATTTCTGCGACAAAATCGCAGGACATCTTTACATTTGCATGTATTTACCCATTGATCTTGTCTTATCAATATGTTTTCAACATCTCTGCGACAATATGATAAGTATAAACTCTCGTGCAAGAATTAATCCTTATGACATTGCCTTCTTGCGATGAAATCGCAGGACGTCTTTACACTTGTTAAATGTAAAAACCCATTGATCTCATCTTAAATTTTTCTCGTTTGGCTATTTGCCTTTGTATAACTTTCGTCACGCGACAATATGACAGGCCTAAATGTTCTTGAGATCATAAAGCCCCATGACATTGCCGTCTTTAGACACTTATCAGCTCCCTAATGGAGGGTGTCGCCCTCATATTCCCCTTGGTTGCCCCTTCAAGGAGGGCACATCGGCCATACAAGACTAGCTCCTCCCATCCAGATTTGCCAACAACCAGCTATTTTCGCATCCTCTTGTCCTTTATGCCTATATGGCTTATAGTTACAAGACTGCACCCTAAGTGGGGTTTTCTTCAGGCCAAGTGCATCATAGCCAAGACTTACCAAGAATGGCCAGGGTAGTTTCGTACGCCCCGGGTACCCTTGGCTCAACCGTGTACCTCGACGCCTTGGTCATACTTTGCACTTCTTAGAAGAGGTCCTTAGTCGTCCAATCAGGGTATAACCTTATATAATTGGAAATCCAAGATCCCTCTCCTGGATAGGTTTTCTTTAACCCCAACATCTGCATTACTCAGGTTCCAGCAGCGGTATAACCTTTTCACTAAGTCATGTCAACAGATACCCCCTTATATGACGCACTATTAGGTCTTACATATGCCCCTTGCGAAATTGTATTCGCGAACTAAGGTGCACGCCATAAAGGTTCGTACCATTCTATTAATCTCTGCGAAATTTTATTCGCGTTTCTCACGAGCATTGTAACTCTGATAAAATTTCATTTCTTTGATTTTCTTGTAAAATTTTGCAATTCTTTCAAACAGAGTACTTTTTTCAATTGCATTTTCTTTAAACAAATTCTGCGTAAGTTTCTTTAAATTTCATCATTTTACCTTTCTACTTATTATCTTTTGGTTCCGCTTTTCTGTAACGTTTTGCTGTTTTCTCTTTATCTACGAGCTGCTCGCCATTATCTTCCTCTCTCTACCCTATTGAATCAATCATCAATTTTTCACATCTCTGACGTTGCTTGATGTTGTACTTCCAATTGCTCTTCTTCTCAACTCTTTCCTCACAAGATTTTATATCAATCTGATAACATTTCTTGCTTTCTCCCCAATCTCCCTTAATAACTCCAACACCATTAGGATGAGGAAATTTAATACACTGGTGGAAAGTAGATGCTACACCTAATATCCCATGTAGCCAAGGTCGACCAATCAAGGAATTGTAAGGTGATTCAATGTCAACAACACATAACAAGATCTTGGAAGTTATCCCTTTCAATGGAATCCGCATTTCAATTTCCCCTTTGGGTTTATTGGAAGTACCATTAAAACCATAGATTTTATATGTTGATGGAATTAGATCTTCGTCTCTTCCACCCATGGTCTTATAGGTATGATAAAATAGTATGTCAACTGAGATGCCTGTGTCTATCAGAACTCTATTGATAGCCCAAGAATCTTCATTTTCATCATCATTTCCTCCATCTTCTTCTTCTATTTGCTTTGTATTTATCTCTAATATTACTACCAATAGATTATCATGCTGCTCGCCAGGTTCTGGTACTTCTTGTGCAGTGAAAGATATAATTTGTTTCTGTCATTCTTATAATGGCGAGGCTCTCGCGATATTCATTATCTCTCTTCCATCTGTGTCTCCCACGAAGAATCTTCTTAGAACATTATCATGGAAATCCTCTATTGTTCTGTGTGAATGTACAATGGAATTACAAAACAAATTCTTTGCTTTAGCCCCAACTTCTATTACGAATGATTTTGCTCCTTTTACAGTATTTACCCTGCGAATTTCTGGTGCTGGAGGAAATCGCTGAGATTGTGGTTGTCCTACTAAAAAGTCGTTTAGCTTTCCTTGGTCAATCATCCTTAAAATTATTCTCTTTACATTTCTTCAATCATTTACTGTGTGACCATGAAAGTGATATGGTAAGGATAAAATTCTTGACTACGATTATTAGGATGTGGTTCTTTTCCCATATTCCATGTAGATGGTATATGTTCCATCAAAATGATAACTTCCCAAATTTTTTCTATACTAGCATTTAGAGGAGGCATCTTAATTTCCTCCCATATTATCCTCTGATTTCCTTGGCTTTTGAAATTGTTTTGCCTCTGTCTACCATAAGTTTCTTGCGGCTGATCAAGCCTTTGAATCTTATTATTCCCACCGCGATTGTAATAATTCTTCTCCCTTTCATATTCTTCTTGATCTCGACTGCCCATTGCTACTAATTTCTGCTGGTTATCAGTCTCCACTTTCTCTTGTTGTGCTTGCGAGCTGCTCGCCACATTGTTAATCATTTTAGGAAGTAAACTCCCATTTTCTTCTACTAAATTGGTGTTCATGATGGGATATGATTCCATCTCATTTTGTTTCTCCTCCAAAGCAATGTATTCTTCATGTATTTCTCGTAGTTCAGTCATAGTGATTGTATTCTTGACTCTGAAAATTTGTATGTACAATAGATTGGTCGCGAACATTGCATTGATAAAAGACAAGATAAGATATCTCTCGTCAACTCTTCCTTCCATTTCACTGCACTTTGTCTTCAATCTTATGGTTAAATGTTTCAGACTCTCGCCAACCCTCTGTTTTAACCCAAACACATCTTCAATACCTGGCCGTGATGAATTGTTGCTTATATATGCTCCCAGAAATGTAGCTTGTAAATGATCAAAAGAAGTTATAGTATTTTTTGGCAATCCCTCAAACCATTTTAGCGTCTCACTAGTTAAGATAGATGCAAAATACTTGCACAATACAGCATCATGATTCTCCCATTGCAGCATACACCTAACATAAGCCTTAACATGTTGTACAACACATGTGGTTCCATCAAAAATGCTGGTTAATGCTGGTAAGTTTCACTTTGGAGGTATTCCTCTAAACTGTACTTCTTGAGTGAATGGAGTTCTCGCAGCTTCTTCAATAGCTTCATCAAGTTTCCTTCTACCTCCTTCTCTTCTGTTATTTATTATTCCCCTCATCTCTGCTAACTCTCTTAAAATTTGCTCATTCGCAGCTGAATTTGGTTCCATTGGTCTTTTCAATGCTGCTTCCCTTCTTATGCTTTCATGTACTTCTTGTCTTGCGAGATTTTGTATATCTTCATCTACATCCATATTTCTTCTTCTGCGATCTTCTGCTTCAGCTTCTTCTTACCATCACAACTGATTATACTGTCTATTTTCTTCTATGTGAATTTATTCATTTCTCATCATTTCTCTCCGCTGACTTTCTATTCTCCTTTGTATTATATCATACTCTTCCTGAATATTATTATTATGGAGATTTTGCGTTCGTCTCCTTTCTCGATTTTCATGGTTATTTTGTCGTAATGCATCTTGAAATTCTTGTTCTTCTACTTCTGACCTCAATCTTTCTCTCTCGCGAGCTAGTCGTTCTTGTTCAGCATAATGTCTCTCGATTTCTTCCTCAATTATTCTTCGATTTCTCTGGATCTCTTGCCCATGTAATATCCTCCTACCTTCTTCTGGATTATCTTCATCATTTTGGTTGTCTCTTCCCTCTTGATTTCTGTTGTTAATTCTATTATCCAATTTTTCGTCACGCGGATCATGGCGATCTTCTATTACCTCTTCTTCCCTATGACATTGCTCTTCATTTAGATTTTGCCTTTCCTCTTGGATATTTCCTCTAACATTTCTTACTGGAGAATTTGGCCTTAATTCTTCCCTTAATGATGTTGAATTCGATCTAACAGTACTTCCTGATCTTCTATTTTGTAATCTCAAATTCTCCATTCTCAACTTGTGATTTTGTCTTGTTAAATTTGCACGCTCTTCCGCCTCTAATATTCTTTCCTCTTGTATTATTTGTCTTGGATCATTTGTTGTTTCATTTTCATCTCCTCCATGAATTAATCCTTCAACCATTCCTTGATTTCTTTCTTCTCTTCTTCCGTCTCTTAATTGTTGATCTTTTACATCTTCCATCGAATCCGAGTATGCACACTCACTCTATCATAATCCACATTTCTATTTTGTATCGGTGTTTATTGATTAGTTTGTGGGATTTGATCTTATCCTTCAATCCTTGTTCTATTTGTTCTTGTTCTTATCCTTGAAGAATCTCCTAATTCATTTGTTTCTTCTCCTGCAAGTATTTTACTCCTCCTTATAGTTGTTGGTGGTTCTGATGTATTTCTTCTTCTTCTAACCATTTATTCAACTCTAACAATCTCTTCAAATCTTCAAATTGTAATTAGAGATTTTTTAGCTTAATTTTCCCTGTTTCGGGCGCCAAAATGTAGTTGCAGGATTTCCCACACTACACCCTTGTTAAGATTTTTCTATAATCAACTGTGAATTGAAGATGAAAAATGACACTTTATTATTTTGGTTTCAGAAATGTTTACAGAAATGGGAGAATCCAAGATTACAACTACTCTCTTGAAGTTTCTCTCTCCCCAAGACTTTCTTAACTCTCAAAAATACATCATCCTTTTCTAGACATATTGAGTCTATATTTATAGGGTAGTTACATAGTGGATGACAACTAAGTTTTCCTCTTATTTCGGGTTGATTCTACGATTGTACCGCGATAGTTACAATGTTAAATCTCGCAAGTTTTGTAACCATCGCAGAACTAACATGCTTTTCTCAAGTTTTCTTCAGTCGTCAAGTATTACGTCTCTCTTTTGAAGGCTTTTGTGACACTCGTGAAGTGTTGTATAAAATCTTGCGGTGATGCTCGCTGTGAAGTGTTGTTAATCTCGCAGAAAATAGATATAGCGATATTATGGTCCTACAGACTAGCATAGCTAGGGCCAAGGAAAAGTGTGTTTGGCATGGCGCGACTCGCTTGGGCTAGGTGTGGATGGCATGATTTTCCATTGGCACAGAGGTGCAGCTAGCATGGTTCGCATGCTTTGGCACGTTTGGTGTGGATGGCATAGCTAGGGCCAAGGCAGAGTGCGTTTGGCATGGCGTGGATAGCTTGGTCCAGGTGTGGCTGACATGATTTTCCATTGGCACAGAGGTGCGGCTAGCATGGTTGGAATGCTTTGGCGCGTTTGGTGTGGCTGGCATGATTTGCCATTGGCACAAAGGTGCGTCTAGCATGGTTGGCATGCTTTGGCGCAGTTTGTGTGACTAACATAGATAGGGCCAAGGCAGAGTGTGTTTGGAATGGCGCGGCTAGCTTGGGATGGGTGTGGCTGACATGATTTTCCATTGGCACGGAGGTGCGGCTAGCATGGTTGGCATGATTTGGCGCGTTTGGTGTGGCTGGAATGATTTGCCGTTGGCACAGGGGTGCGGCTAGCATGCTTTGGCGCGGTTGGTGTGACTAGCATTGCTAGGGCCAAGGCAGAGTGCGTTTGGCATGGCGCGGCTATCTTAGGTTAGGTGTGGCTTGCATGATTTTCCATTGGCACGGAGGGGAATTAGGGTTTTTCTCGTTGTAACCCTAATTAAAAAAAAATACCCCCCATTAATTACTAATTACATGCATTAAATTTCCTAATAAATGTGTCACCGGTGACATTAGGTTATTCGGGGTTTTATAATTTTACCCTTTGTCTAAAAACCACCATCAACAGTAGGATTTCAATCTTATCGATTTTCCTTTATGTGGCGCGAATTATACTTGGTCCAATTATCAATATCCTCCTACTTGCACTCGTATTGATAGATTTTTGCTGAAATCCAAATGGGATGACTACTTTCCAAGTACAACTCAAATAGCGAAGCCTAGGCCAGTATCTGATCACATTCCACTCTTATTATCGACTGAAATGGGCGACACAGGTCCGAGGCCAAGTAAGTTAGAGTTAATGTGGTTGGAGAATGAGGAACTTCCAAATTTAATGAAGGAGTGGTAGGATAATCTTAATTTTACAGGTAACCATGGTTTCATTTTTTTGCAAAAAACTGATGGCTATCAAAGAGTATTTAAAATTATGGAATAAAGAAACTTTTGGGAGGGTTGATCAGATTATGCAAGAGTTGCTAGTTAATATCAAGAACATGGATGTAAAGGAGGCAAGGGATAGCAACAGAAGAAGGTAGAATTTTAAGAGTAAATTTGAAGTCTGATTATTGTTAGTGGGCGTTACTCGAAGACAAAAGAAAGAAACAAAAATCTAAGGATCACTGGCTATAGGATAGAGATAAAAAAATGAGCTATTTCTATAGATTTGCAAATGGGAGAAGAAGACGCAATAACATAGGTTGTTTGAGAGTGGATGGCGAGTTAACGGAAGATAAGGAAAGAATAGATCAGTACGTGAAACATTTATTTAAGGAGTTGTATAGAAAAGAAGATCCAAATAGACCTTTTATGGAGGACCATCAGTTCTCTACTCTTGCTAGGGAGGATTGTCAAAATCTAGAAAGACCAATCACGGAAGAAGAAATCAAGACTGCTATCAAGGAAATGGAAAAGAATCGAGCCCCAGGACCAGATGGATTTCCAGTAAAGTTTTACATTCACTTTTGGGATATCATTAAGGTAGATTACATGAGGTTATTAAAAATATTTGAGGAGAGGAATTTCATGGACTGGAGAGCAAACAACACTTTTATCTCACTAATACCTAAAAGATTTAATGTTGGAGATGTAAAAGATTTCAGGCCAATCAGTTTGATCAATATTTCGTACAAGATTGTGACCCATGTTTTATCCTCTCGGCTAAAACTAGTTCTTCCAAAATTTATCTCAGTGACTCAAACTTCTTTTGTGGCGAAGAGACATAAATTTAATAGTATTCTCATAGCGAATGAGTGTATTGATGATTCAAGAAGGAAGTTGAAGAATCCGGGGTGGGTGTTCAAGTTAGATGTAGAAAAATCTTATGATAAGGTGAGCTGGGATTTTTTAGACAAGGTGATGCAATGAATGGGTTTTGGTATAAAGTGGAGAAGACGGATTCATACTTGCATATCAAGTCCACATTTCTCTATTTTATTGAATGGGAGCCCAGGAGAAAAATTTAAATGCAGTAGAGGGTTACGACAAGGCGACCCTTTGTCTCCTTTCCTGTTCATTATGGTCATGGAGGATTTAAGAAGAATGATCTTCAAATTAGAGGAAAATTATTTTTATGAGGGCTTTCGTGTTCAACATAATGGAACTCAAGTGTCACACTTATTGTTTGTGGATGATACTCTTGTTTTCTCGTCAGATTCAGCTCAACAGATCCACTACATTAGTGCTTCTCTTATTTGCTTTCGGTTGAGTTCGGGACTTGGAATTAATGATGCAAAGAGTACTGCTGTAGGAATGGGAGAAATTCAATGCCGACATGTTGTGTCGTCGAGTTTGGGGTGTACGATTGCAGATTTTCCAATCTCGTACTTGGGAATGCAAGCTGTGGCACCTTATAGAAGTAAAGGAATTTGGGATCGTGTCACTGAAATTACAGAAACAAGACTACGAGGGTGGATGGGAAGGAGCCTGACATATGGGGGAAGATTAGTTCTCATCCAACACGTTCTTAGTTCTCTTGCAATCTACATGATGTAGGTTTATTCAATGCCAATATCTATGGCAAAGCGATTAAATGGTATTATGAGAAACATTCTTTGGAGGGGAACTTCTGAAGCTAAAAAAACACCCCTTGGTGGCATGGAAGAAGGTGTGCACAGACAAGGACAAGGAAGGACTTGGCATCAGAAACTTGATTACATTGAATGAATTACTTCTTTGTAAGTGATTATGGAGATACTTTGCGGAGAAAGAAGCATTGTGGAGATTGCTGATAAACGAGAAATATGGTAATGCAGTTTTGGGGTGGGACACCAAGATTCCAAAAACTCCTTACGGAAACAACATTTGGAGGGGGGTCATCAATAGATTACCAAAATTCAAAGCAGGGATCATCTATAAAGTGGGTAATGGAAAAAGAACTCACTTCTGGCAAGATCATTGGTTGGGGGATGCGACCTTTCAAGCTACTTATCCAAATCTCTTCAGGGTGTCTAAGAAAAAACAACACCGAGTAAGTTAGTTCTACACCTTAGATATAAATGGTCAAGTTAATTGGAACCTAGACCCGAGGAGGTGGTTGACGGAGAATGAGATAATGGAAGCGGCATCTTAGAAAAATCAGCTCCAACTATTCACTGCAACAACTGAAGAAGACACAAGGCAGTGGAAATGGATGAAAGACGGTATTTTCACGGTAAGTTCTTTCTATTCGCACTAAACGAACATGAAACTTCCAGTGATTTCCCTATCAGTGTTGTTTGGAATAGTAATGTACCAAAAAAATTTAATTTCTTCACATGGCTGGTACATCACAATTCCATACTAACTCAAGACAATTTAGGTAAAAGAGGAAAAACCATAGTAAATCGTTGTTGTATGTGTAAAGATGGTTGGTAATCCATAAACCATTTGCTTATTGCTTCAGAGATTTGAATCACATTTTTTGATAGCTTTGGAATCAGTTGGGTTCGGTGCGAAGATATAAAGGATCTTTACAAGGGGTTTGGCAGAAAAATGTTCTCCGAGAATGGAAACTTCCTATGAATTTTTTTCCATATGCCGTTTATTGGACTTTGTGGAAAGAAAGCAATCGTCGTACGTTTGATGAAGAACCAAGAGAGAAAGATGTGCACAGTATCATCTTAGATGTGAAAGCGAATCTTTTGTACTGGTCTCATTCTTCTCATAGCCTAAGGAATGTTAGATTTGAAGAACTAGTCTTCAAATGGAAAGAGCTAGTTAAAAGATAGTTCGTGGAGTTTTTAATTCAAACTGTTATCTATAAAACAGTTTTATTTTTTGTAATTCTTTCATTCTTTCTATCTATTTATAATATATCGTTTTGTTGATCCAAAAAAAAAAAAAAAAAAAATTGTTAAGAAGAATGTGCACATAATTGAATTCCACGTTTTCGGTGCTAGGGCTTAAGCCTAGTCGGAGTGAGCACCGAGAAAAACACCCATATGGAGTAAGGTTTCTTGTAGAACTTGACTGAAAAAGACAATGTGGAATCTAGTCGCTAGTGGGATGTGGAATCTGGGTCCGAACATTTCATCCAGGGTAGATAGTTCTTCTCAGCCGATGCACATCCATATAGGTGGATTAAGAGTCATAACAATATGAAGGTAACATTCGGGACAAAACTAGTAGCGAGACATTTTGTTTAGTTAATTAATTAATGTTAGGAAGGTGGATTGATTAGATGGAGTTGCAACCTCACTTAAGAGTTTGACTTAAACCTACTTTTGAAGCACAGACTACCTCCTTTAATTCTGATAATAAACCTAAGGTAACCAGTAGAAGTGGATGACTGCGTTGAAGACCCCAGAACAAAAAATGTTATCCTTGATAGTTGATATATTGTCAGAGTCTTTTCAGGGTAACCGATCAAAAAAAAAGATATATTGTCAGAGTATCAAGATAAATTCCACTTGCTTGTTAAAGACCACCATTTCATCCCGATGAGCAACAATTATTTGTGAAACTATATTGTGTTCCATTTGAGTTTCTCCAACACTTCAATGTTTACATTGATGAATGCTAATTTCAGATTAACTTAGCTGGGTTTAAACTGTTTTTTCTTGTTTGTTTTTTTCCTCATAAGTTTGTCTTCGATCATTCACTTATAGAGTAGCAAAATCTTTAATATTTGATGTCAACAAGTAGAAACTGTATGTCCATTGAATGAAATAAAAATTATATGGAAAATGACAATTTTGTTGATTGCACACCAAATGTAAATAACAAATAAGTAGGGTATTTGGATCACTAATAAATTCAACAATATTCTGCTCAATTTTAAGTGTCTTCTTCAAGTGCAGCTATAGCTTGGTTGGTAATTGTCCTTAGAAATATGAGCCCGAAAATCCTAGATTTTATTCGGAGATAAATGGAAAAATGCTCCAAAATCAACCCCAACCTTTTGAAAATGCCCCAGACGTTAGTGAATAGTTCAAAATGCCCCAATTCGCTAGATTTTCCGTTAGAGAGAGTTAAGTAGTCGAAATTTCCCTTCAGGGTACATTGTTCATAATTTAGGGTTCAGTATTTCAAATTCATGGTTCAGGGATTAGGGTTCAAGATCTAGGGTTCGGGGTTTGAGGTTTAGGATTTAGGGTTCAGGAGGTAATGGTGGTGGTGCGGTGGTGTTGGTGGTGGTAGCGGTGGTGGTTGGTGGTGGCGACAGTGGTGGTTGTTCTAGTGGTAGTGGTGGTGGCGGCGATGATGGTGGTGGTGGTGATTGGTGGTTGTTCGTTTGGTGGTGGCGGTCGTAGTGGCGGATTGGGGCATTTTGATTAGAAATGATAAAAATGGAATTTCTAAACTCCATTGACCAGTCAAAATGCCCTATTTTAATCAAAATGTCCCAAAAGTAACCAATTGGGTCATTTTATTCTATTCCCTAATGTCTGGGGAATTTTCACAAAATAGGGGTCGATTTTGGGGCATTTTTCTATTTATCTCCGCATATTTATAAGAACAATTACCAACCAAGCTATAGCTGCACTGAAAAAGACACTTAAAATTGATTGTTGAATTTATTAGTGATCCAAATACCCCACTTATTTGTTAGGCTATCCAACTTTTTTTTTTTTTGATGCAAATTAGGCTATCCAACTTGTCCCTTTTATTCACTGGTTTCTTTAGTTTAGTAAGTTTTAGGCTATCCAACTTGACAAATTATTTCGAAATTGTTCATTTTTTTTTTTTTTTTTTGTGATTAAGCTTGTATTATTGAAAAGGAAAAAAATAAAAAAAACTAGAAAAACTAGAAAAACCTGTGAGAGATAATCACTTTCATAGCGTATCATGGGTGGGCGGAAACATGAGACTTGAGAAAGAGTAAAGAGTGTTGGATTAGCAAACTAACTCCAGTGATCCGCAATATGAGAAGCGACATGAAGATGACGTGCCCACACAATTTTCAGCGCTCATTCTCTTTGAACTTTTGTGCCATTGTGGTCGGTTAATAAATAATTAAAAAAAGAAACAAAAAAATGGGAAAATCTATAAATACGTCGTTTATCTATATATATGTCTATAATAAAATCTCTTCAGTTCCCTCTACTTATCAAAAACAACTAGTCCTGTTCTGTTTCTGTTTTTACTTGCAAAGAAGAAGAAGAAGAAGAAACGCCATCACTCTCTATACCAGGCATGATCTCTCTTTTCTCTCTATATTTCTTGAGATATTTTCTTCTGTTATGAATCTTATGATCATGTTTTTCATTCGAACAAATGGATAAAACAAAGTCTATGTCAAGGGAAATCTCTCTCTCTCTATATATATATACATATAGAAATTGAATCTTTTAAATTGCATAAATATTCATTTTTAAAGAATTTTTGATGTTTTTGATTTTTTCTTTTTATCAAACAGACGATTACTAATTAGTATGTCTGACTCTGGGTCAGATCTACTGTCTGACTCATCGAATAATACACACAACTACACGAGCTACTGATCTGACTCAAAGACAACTTTTTATTGTTTGTTTTCTTGGTAATTTAGAAATTGAGAATAATGGATGGAATCAAGGATGATTGCGAAAGCTGTACAGATAAATCAATTCCGTCTTGTTGTATGAAAGCAATGTCTTCAGCTGCCGAAAACGACGCAATATGTCATGACACGGTGGTCTCTGGATGGTTTTCCGAAGCTCCATCTTATTCTGGTAACAGTTACCTTCTTTCTTTGATGCATAGTTTCCAAATCTGTGAAATAATCTTGAATGCATGAATTAATTTTTCTTCGTTTCATTTGTAATGCAGAAGGTGTTCGCGACGTGTACTATAACAATCCTATGTGGCCTGGTAAATGCAAATGCCCGCTCCAGTCTAATTAATGATTCAACTTTGCTTGTTGCATATATTCATTGCTTGTGGTCTCATGTCTGTAGGAGAAGCACATTCATTGAAAGTAGAAAAGGTCTTATTCAAGGGAAAGTCGAAGTACCAAGAGATACTAGTTTTCGAGGTATACTTCCCTTAGCTATGTACTGATTTTTTATTTTTATTTTTGTTTCGTAAGAATAATTTTCTTTGTGACCAAGAACTTCATTTGTGTAACGGCAGTCATTGAAATATGGAAAAGTGCTTGTGCTTGATGGTATTGTGCAATTGACGGAGAAAGACGAATGTGCTTATCAGGAGATGATATCCCACCTTCCACTTTGTTCTATTCCATCCCCAAAAAATGTAATTTCGAATCTCTTAATATCTTTTACATGTAGCAGTTTTTTCAAGTTTCGTTATTAATTTCTGTTTTGGGGTATGATTAACGTAGGTTTTGGTTATTGGTGGCGGAGATGGTGGTGTTCTAAGAGAAATTTCTCGCCATAAATCCGTAGAGATCATTGACATTTGTGAGATAGATGATATGGTTATAGAAGTATGTACTGCATTTTCATCTTTTCGATGGTTCGTTCCAAATTCGCTTATCCATTGGCATTGGTAACAATATTATTAACTGCCCATTCGTATTATAGGTTAGCAAGAAGTTCTTTCCAGAGCTATCTATTGGTTTTGAGGATCCTCGTGTTCGACTCCATGTTGGTGATGGTAATGCCACATGAAATGCAACAACAATTCCTTGCCATTTCCAAGTTTAATAGAAGATGATGATGAGTTTGCTCATTGTCAATAGGCAGTGGCTTTTTTCGTTCCGCCAATAGGCAGTGGTCTTTTTTGTTGTTGGCAACCTTGCTTTAATTGTATTTCTTTTTTGTTGCTTTTTTTGTGGGCAGTTCGCTCTTCAGTTGTATACGCTCGCACACGGCTTGTGTGCCTTTTAATATATCCTTTTGATCGATCAAAAAAAAAATATTTACTGATGCTCGTATGGTACTAATTCTACATTTTGCTTCAATAGGCGCAGAGTTTTTACGTAATTCAGCTAAAGGAAAGTATGATGCCATCATTGTGGATTCATCTGATCCTGTTGGTATGTTTCCAGTTCCAGCTTCCCGTAGACACTTTTATTTCCAGGCTGTGTTAAGTGCAATGACTGAAGATTTAATGGTACATTTTTTCCCTTTGTTTTAACCTAGGACCTGCTCAGGAACTTGTTGAAAGGCCCTTCTTTGAAGCGGTAGCGAAGGCATTGAGGCCTGGTGGTGTTCTCTGCAACATGGCAGAAAGTATGTGGCTCCATACTCATCTAATTCAAGATTTGATCTCCATTTGCCGCATAACATTCAAGGGTTCTGTCCACTATGCCTGGACAAGTGTTCCTACATACCCAAGGTAAAACTCATGTTTTTTCCTATGTTACATTTTAGTTCTTGGGTATTTTGCAAACGCGAAAGAAATGCAATGCGACTGCAATGTTGCTTGCAGTGGTGTGATAGGTTTTCTAATATGCTCGACTGAAGGACCACCTGTTGATTTCCTGAACCCTGTCAATCCAATTGAGAAAATAGAAGGAGCTGTCGAGTTCCCAAGGGAACTCAGGTTCTACAACTCAGAGGTAAACAGCTTCAACTCCTCTCGTACTCTCGTAACATTGCAACATTGTCGATCTAGTCTGCCTTTAAATCTGAACATGTCATCTTCTTTTTTTTCCAGATGCATACAGCTGCCTTCGCCATGCCATCGTTCGTGACGAGGGAGGTGAATATCCTACGTCATATTCGGCCAGCACCAAAATAATCTGTGTTTTATAATATTATGATCTAAGTATCTTATAATATAAGTACAATCCAATCGAAACCCAGCTGATCATAGCGGATATTGTAGCGGAAAAAAGAAGTGCATTCAACTGATTCCCCTTTTGTTTTTACTAGTTGACTTATATTTGCAAGTGTAATAAAAGATAAATAGTTGATATTGTAAAGCCAAAATGTGTGTAATGCCATGACTGTTGCAGTAAAATGAATAGTCGAGTGATGGATGATGCTCTCCGATAACTTCCATAGCAGACATATTCAGTTTCTTTCTATGTCTTCGATTGATGATACATGACAAGGTTTCTGCTGAAAGAGAGGTACATGGGGCCTGGCATGGGTTCTAAATGACATCAATTTTGAACTTTGGGGATATTTTGGATCCCTAAACCAATTTGATTTTCTACCACACGTCTTCACAGACACAGAGCAGCAGATTCCGTATCACGAGTCAAATTCTGGTACACAACTTAATGCTACCTTAACACTATTTAACCAATCCAATGATAATGCCAAACTAACACTGTTTAGAAGAGTGAACAAAATTAAATTCCACATTTCCGGTGCAAGGTTAAAGCCTAGTGGGAGTGAGCACCTAGCAAAACACTCATGCTGAATAAGGTTTCTGGTGGAACTTGGCTGAAAAAGACAATGTGGAGTCTAGTCACTAGTAGTGGGATGTGGAATCTTGATGGGAACATTTCATCGTAGTTTTTCTCAGCCGATGCACATCGATATAGGTGGATTAAGAGTCATAACACTATGAGGATAACATTAAGGGACAAAACTAGCAGCGGAGATACTTTGCTTAGTAAATGTTAAGAAAGGGAACTGATTAGATGGAATTGCATCCGCACTTAACAGTTTGACACGGACTCACTTCAACTAAGTGTTTAACCAATTCATATGTTCTTTTGTAATTCTCATAATATATCGATTATAACAAGTAGACATGGATGACTGCATTGAAGATCTAAAATTATGTAGTGTTTATTATTTATGTGTCGTTTGAGTTTCTAGCTAAATTCCACCTTCTCGCTAAAGTTCACCTACTTGTTGTGTTTAACAACAATTAGTTGTCAAATTGTGTCGTGTTCCATTTTAGTTATCTCCAACATTTCAATGTTCAAAATGACATATATCAGATTAACTTAGCTGAGTTTAAACTGTTGTTCTTGTTTTTCCACCTCCTTAGTTTGTTTCGACCATTCATTTGTATAGTGGAAAACC
>JAJJWX010004630.1:85774-128497 GCA_023529315.1 Papaver bracteatum
CTTTTTTGGGAGATACTATAATCGGTAGTATAGTGAGGTTATTCTTACTACCGATTTTTATAGGAGCAAGATTCGCGTTTGGCACAAAATATATATTAATCGGTGGTCAAATGGCGTTACTAACCTTTCGATTAAGTATTAACAATCAGACACAAAATATCTTCTGATTATATAAGGGCATTAACGTAATCTCCGTGTTTTTGGACATCCCTTAAAGTTGGTTCTGGGTTGGGAATAAAAAAATCTCCCTTAATTGTGTTGGGGTCGCCCCTAAAAGTGTCAGGGTTAAATAACAAAAATCATTACATCAAGTACTTAATTATACATGCATTTTTACCCAAGATGCCTTCACCCGCACTAGAACTGGCCGTTGGATCATGGCATCTTATTCGGTCTACTATGAATTAATGGAACCTTTCATGCTTTATGTTCTGTTTAGGTTAATTTGAGGTTATGCGACCTTTTTATACCATACTCCCTGCCCTTCGTTCCATTTTACTTGATGTTGTAAAAAAATTCACGCAGATTAAGAAACGACATATAGAGTGATTTTTTTCCACATCTGCCCTTATTAAGGGCAGTTCTTAACAGACTGAGAATCTGGACAAAACCAAAACAAAACTTGCTATTTATCTCACTTTTTTTTGTAGGTCCCGATGGGCCCCGCGGAAGCCAGCAGGGGGGCCGGGCTACTGTGAGAGCTTTTCTCGGTTTTATTTTTTCTTGGTTTTCTTCATTGTCTGTGAAGAATTTTTGCCTCATTAATAGCTTCCTAAAAATTTAAATCACCTAGTTTTTAGTTTCAATATTTAGTGTAAATTAAGAATTCCCTTGTAATTTACTTGGGATAGCGTATTTATCCTCCATGGAGTGGATTTAAAAACTAGAATAATAATCCATCTACTAATTTCAATGAAAATTAATAGTATGGTATGATTCCAAAGCAAGGGCAAATTAGTGAGAATTTGGGAAAAAAGCTTAAACACTCATCTATTTTGGAACATAACAAAAACCCTAAAAAAGCAAGTAAAATGGAATGCATGGAGTATATCATAGTATATGCTTCATAACGAAATAATGTATTTATTTTTTTTGAATTTTTTTTCATTTCCACTTTATGTTAAAAGAAAAGATTTTGTAATGACATTTCTCACAAATTGAGAAGTTTTCAAAAGAAAACAATTTAACTAAGATAATGATAGTCGTCTGTTCTTTGTCGCATTACCATCACTTACACTATGCGCACTTTTTTTCCCCGGCTAAATTGAGGCCTATATCACTTAACTGGGCCTATAGGTTTTTTCTTCTCACACCCCAAATTACTCTAAGCACCCAAATCTTATAAAAAACACTAATTTACCTCACATTAATTTCTAAAACTCACTCATATAAATTCTAATCTTTCTATTTTCAGTAAATCCAAAATTAAAACAACCTAAACCTAAAAAAGAACCCCCAATTGGGGATATGGAAATTAATTGGGGGATATAGCTACAGGACAAAAACGGTGTCCCAATAGCGATTTCGGGTTACCCCTATGTAATTATTTTTTTAATTCCTAATCTAGCCCCCACTATTCAGGATTAGTGATTAATTAAAATTAGTAAATTGTTAAGTATTTGGGGGATAAATTAGTGTGTATTTATTTTATTTAAATTTGTGTGGGTTAGTTGATAGTAGAAAATGGAAGATGATTGTGATGAGAGACGTGCAGCTGCTGAATCCTTAGCTCAACTACAACAACAATCATATCTTCATTCTTCGGTTAATGATAACAACTCACAATTGGAGTTATATGATGAACCAACACCCTTAGATCATGATTTTCGTGAGCATGAAGTGTTTTGTGAAGAACCAACCCAAGAATGTAAACATGTTCAGCATACAAGCAACCCCAACAAACAGGTAATGCTTCAAAGAGGTCGAAAATTTGATTATTCTTTTTCAAACCACCATTTTTTCTCTGAAAAAGCTTAGTGTCGGCACACTCGTAGTATGAATACTTCTCCGGAACTAATGGTACCGGCATAGTATTCATACTCCTTTCTATGCCGGTACAATATATCCCCCATTTTTAAAACTGTGTCGGCGTGGTATTCAAACCAAATATCCGTGCCGGTATACATTTACACTTTTTACCTACCATCGAATATTCCATGGAATATCCATACCGGCATGGTTTACTCCAAACTAACTATGCCGGTACCACTAGAAAAACATACAGGAGTTTTTATTTTTCGATCTTAAATACCGGCTTCCTATTTTATTTTTCGGCGTAGTTTGTAATTTTTCGTGAATGCCGGCAATCAGTACCGGCTGAAATAACTTACATATATACCATGCCGGTTTTACATGAAAATCATACAGGAGTTAATGATATTTTGAACCTAAGTACCGGCGTCAAATGTAAATTATTGTGTACGCCGGCACTAGGTACCGGCGCGGATTTTACCTTTTATATAATGCCGGTATGAAGTTCCCGGCATTGCAGTTCAAAATATACAATGTCGGAACAATGTGGAACTAATACAATTTTCTTTTCATTCAATCCTTAGGTTGTGCCATACATTGATCCAAATTCCAAACCTCTCTTTCGGGATACGTCCGAATTCTATAAAATGCCTCGGGTATGTTACCAAACAATACTTTCCACCTAGTTTTTACAATTTTAAGTTAGGATTGCTTTTAAATGTCCTTTTAATCTCCCATTGTTGTCCTTATGTAGGGAATACAATCTCAAGAGGAAGCAATTGCTTGGGAAAAAGAGACGGCTCTTAAGAACATGTGTGTCTTAGTGAGGAATAGATAGCGTTCAGATGTTCGTTTTGAGATGGTTTGTGAGAGAACCGGAAAATACAAGGAGAATAGCCATAAGAGAAAGGGTTATGTATATGAAAAGAATACTAATAGGGTATACAAGACTCGTATGAGGAAGTATGAATGCCTCTTTAAGATAGTATTCTATCTAAGAGACAAAGGAAAAGAATAATAAGAAGAATGGGATTGTAAGGTGTGGTTTGGGCGTCATAACCATCGGGATCCGAAATATTTTGTTGGTCACTCCCTAGTTGCGAAGCTAAAAACTCATCAGTTAGAGGATGTAAATATAATTACCAAGGCATGTATCAAACCAAGAGTGATTCTTAGAGGCTTCAAGGAAAAGGATGAGACGAACGTTTCTTAAGTAAGTACAATTTATAGCGCACAAGCAACCATTAGAAGGTTTGAATGGGAAGGGAGGACATTTATGCAAGAATTTGAGAAGAGAGTATGGGATCAAAAATAAACGCGTATCATTAAAAGAGGACCGGACAACAAACCCCTTCAAATATTCATTGCACATCCTTTGCTTTCACAATTGTCTCATACATGTTGTGATGTTCTTATGATGGACTGCACTTACAAGACAAACAAATACAACTTGCCATTGTTCAACATCATGGGGCAAACATCGGACAAGGTAACATTCACATTGGCTTGGTGTTTAATGGAAAATGAGAGGGATTACAATTATCATTGGGCATTGCGACAATTGAAATTATTGTTACCGGAAAATCGTTTTCCGAAGGTCAATGGTCTTCAAGAAAGGGAACTTATTGAACAAGGTTGGGAAGTGTTCATAACACCACAACTATTCAAATGTGAAGCAGTAAATTTTTATTCTAAGTTCATGATGAATATATACATGTGAACAATATACATAAGAAAATAAGTTAAGAAAATATTTTTACCCGGAGTAGAGTGAAATTCCCGACAAATTGGTTTGTTTTAGCCAAAGAGGCCCTTCTCATCTCCGCCATCAGATGGGCCATAACCGCGTGCCCCAAGAATAGATATAAACATCTTCCAACGGGTCCAAGTACTAAAGAAAGTTTTCACTTACCCTTTTGACATTAGTGTCGGGGAATGCTCTAGTGCCCAAGATGTATAACAGGTATGCAACGGCGGTATAAGGAATCTGTGCAAGGTCTCATCCGTCCTCCAAACTTCTTTGCTTTGTATTTTCAAACCTCTTCTTAAGCATCGTCATCTTGAATGTCTTCGTCTTACTATACTGGGATACATAAAAGCTATCCGTAGAAGTTTTGAAGTCCCAACCAAACAGCTTGTTAGTCAAAGCGTGCAACTTCGACCATTCAAGGTCCAGACACTCAACTCCTTCTGCAATTGATTTGCCGATAACGTTCAATCCTAGAATGTTTTGAGTATCATCAGGGATCAAGGTCATCTCTCCCCACGAGAAGTGCATTGTATCAGTTTCACCATGGTACCTTTCGACGAAGAAATTGACTGTCACAATATCTGGCTTCACATAATTTTCAACCAAAGCATATAGACCAGAATCCTTTACTATTGTTGTCACATCATCATGCTCCATAGAAAAATCCAAATGAGCCGCAGCTTGGTTTCGGCAGACACGAACAATCTTAGTATGATCCTACAATTAGAAGATAATACGATTAAGAGATTTCGCATAAATCCAAAACAATACATATGCACAAAATAAAAAATGCTTGCATAGGTTTGATAGATAGTACGAGCCCAAGAGTGCTTGTATCCAAATAGTACTTTCGGTTCCGGAGCTTCACCCCAAATTTTACCGCGTTCAAGGTCAGGTGTCATGTCATCAATGTGAGGAAGATGACAACCTTTAACTTCTTGTTTGCTCTTGCCCTTTCCCTTGCCTTGTGTTGGTTGTTCACTCGGCCCACCAACTTCTCTTTGACTTTCTAATTGACTTGGGGGAACCTCAACATCTTCCTCCTCACTTTCACCTTTATCATGCTCACCCTTCTCAACTGTTCCAGTACGTTCACGGATTACAAGTGCACTACGGTCACCACCACTCTCCCAAATTTCCCATCTAGTTTCAAACCCCAAACGCTTCTTGCGACCTCCATATTTCCCTCGTGGAGGCAGAGACTGAGGAGTATCAAGACCGTCCTTCCTCTTTCTCTTAGTGAGAGCATCTTTATTATTTCCTTTTTTACCTTCCTTGGCTTTTGACCTATAACATAAGCACACAAAACAAAAATAAGACATGACATATTGGAAGTTTATGTACCGGCATTGAGACTCTTAAACAGATGAAGCCGGTGAAGTTTAACCAACATTCAAACTTAGCTATCGAGAATGCCGGTAAATAAAAGACAACTACCGGCACTCTAAAAGTAAATTAGTTCAGTGCCGGTAACAGTGTACCGGCATAGAATGGAAGCGAAAGAGCGTGCCGATACTGATAAAGATATCATATATGTTCCTGTATGTTTAAATTTCAATGCCAGCATACAAGAATTCAATCAAATCTATGTCGTTTCTCCTATACCGGCATACAAGAAACCTAGATTTAATGCCGGTACTGGTGACAAACTTCATAATGTTCCTGTTTGTTTTAAGTATACTACCGGCATACACAAATTACTATTAAGCAATGCCGGTACATAAAACGGCATGGTATTCAACCCAATTTGTATGCGGGTACTGCAAATTCAGTTTCAGGAATTAAAACCGGCGTGGTATTCATCCCATATTGAATGCCGGTACTCAAAACCGCCGTGGTATTCATCCAAGATCGAATGCCGGTATTCTGTTGTTGATGGTGGGTTTTCATTTAAAGGTAAAATTGTAAAACCCAAAATATTATGCGCTAACATCTTGTAAAATATAAGGCCATTAATAAGTGATGGATACTCATTCACTTTACTAATACACCTAGAATGGAGCATGTGGCAACAATCCCATTCTGTGAATAAAATGCATGAAATTCATCTAGGTTGGAGCATGTAGCAACAATCCCATATACGTTGTGAATTTACAACATTATTAATTAATGCGCAACCAGCCGTGTATTTCCTGTAATCATTATCAGTGCGGCATGACGACTAAGTGTTGCTCTCAGCAGAGAAAGACGAATCTCCAAGGATTATAATGAAACATGTACGAAATACCCGTACAGGCTGCAACTCTCAGTGTGTTATACTAGCCCGATTGAGCCACTCTCGGTGTGTTATACTAGCCTGATTGAGCATCCGGACTGACCGTATCAGTCTGGATATGATCAAGACCATCCAACTCCACCATCATGATTGGATGGCCCAGATCGATTCCATAACCCCCAAGATGGTATGGAATATCCGCTACCGAACCAATGCAGACCCCGCATGGTCGGCCTCCCCAAAAGATTGGCCTAGCTTTCCAAAACGTCTAAACCATATCATTATGGGCGGAAAACCCTAAATTAGGGTTTGCGGCACATTACATGTGTCGCAAAATAGTCTCAACCATCCATCTTCGCAGGTTTAGATGGAGGGTGCAGATGTAGATATAAAGGGCACAGAGAATGTCAACACAATCACCGTGGGCCCACCTACATACCTGACCGATCAGTCAGGACCAACTATAGTAGGGTTGTAATAGTTCGTGCGCTCCAAACTAGGTACAACACACGGCCGGCAATACCCTGATTAGGGTTTATGTCGTGATCATAAGCGTCCATTTTCTCCTGATCGGAAGAAGGTTCCAGTAAGTATCAACACGATCACTACGGGCCCACCTATCTCTACACCCAATCGGTCAAGACCGAACTCTCTTTTTCTCCTCGGTTCGCGCGCCTCCAACATGCATGGTCGCTCCTTCCAAATTGCAAACTAATCTCAACCGCTCGATTTCTCCGGACGAATTGAGTATCTTAGATCATGTTTTCATGGGACGGTAAGGAATAGTCGTAAACACCAGCCTACCATCTACACGCTGGAGCAATCGGCCAAGACCGACCAAGCCTGGTCATCTTGGAACGCGCGCCTGAAGCTGGTACGGTGTATAGCTTTTACGACACCAGTTCTCTGTCGCAAATTGATCTCAACCACACAACTTCGCAGGACGAATTGAGTTGCCCAGATCACACTTCCATGGGACAGTGAGGTATGAACATGTGTACCGGCATGCCGTCAGCATACATGACCGACCGGCCATACCAAAACCATGTCCCAAGCTTGGATTCGACCAAGATGGAAAGTGGTGTTTGCGCACTTTTTTCTTAAAACCCTAATTTCATCAACGGTTGCAGATGAGTGTCTCAAAGGTCATCTCGTCCGTCCAACTTCACCGGCTTGGTTATACAACCCTGGTCAGGAGTTAATTGGTTAGTTCGGAGTCATGGTGATCATCATCCACCACTCTACCACGCCATGTGGTCGGTCAAGGAAGGACTTGCTTGCGTAACCTCCAGATCATCACATGAAGTAGTATGGATATGAGACTACTTTGAGACTCTCAAACAGTGATGCTTCATACATGCTGAATATACTCGGTGCAATACCTGCATAGTATACACACGATACATCACAAGTATCAATTTCCTAAATAACATAGCATTACATGATACTTTATGTGGGTCCCATGATCCACACGTTCAAGACATCAATCATGTCACAAAATGGGGGATACATACTGGGGTATTGGTCCGGCGGATTACAGCGTGCAGCGCACAACGCTCCATTACAAGAACGTGTCAGGAAGTCATGGACGGTTAGTGATGATGGGATAAGTGGGAAAGCCTAGTCGTGTGACACCAACACACTACTCCACTACTCCATCACTCCACTTTCTCCACTTCCCACGAGATACGAAGGTTAGGCTAAATGACTTGTATAAATAGGTTCTCCGCCCTATTTTTTAATAAGAAAAGATCAAGACGAGATAAGAGAGGCAAGTGTTGATACAACCGTATTCAAACACCGAAACTGATAGCTTACATCATGTAAGACAGTTCAGCTTTCTGATACAATTCATACATAGCCAACACCTTCACAATCTCAACACCTTCTTCGCTTCCCTCCCTAAGATCAACTACATCTCCTTCACTTTGTGACTGAAACAAGTCTGGAACAACCATTTCTTGGTTTTGGCCGGAATTGCACAGATTGATATCTCGAATCTACAAGCACTCACCGCTCAGTGTATTTGTTTAAGGTTTAGATTCATTCCTCATCCACATACCCCAAATTATCAAAATCGGCAGGAATAGTTTTCACCCATAAACAATTGGCGACCACAGTGGGAGATTAATCACTCGGTTGTAAAGTCAATTTCTTCGAAATCCGATTCGATTTTATCAATTTCAAAAGGGTAGATCTTAGAACCAAGTCAATCAAAAATTCATTTCAAGACGGTGGAACTCAGGTCTGGATCAGCAATCAATTCTGATGGAACTAGTGTGGATAACACTCTCGGTGTCGATGTACCAGTCAGTGGAGCTACTGTAGTCAATACATCTCGTGGAGCCATCACTTCTACCATCAGCGCCAGCGTAGCAGGAAATATTCGAGTAAGTGTAACACCTCCTATCACCAGAGCCAGAGCAGTCGCTAATCCCGGCATCTCCTCAAGTGTAACGCCTCCGGTGGTCACCAGAGAAACAACTTTCACTCCCTCATCAGGATGAGGAGCCGGAGGGACAAGAGGAGGACCACCGCCCATTAGCATTCCAGACTTAATGTAGAAACAGGAAGTTCTGTCTAAAAACCAAACGGATATGGCCGCAACTCAGAAAGAGGTACTCACTTTCTTCAAAACTTTGACTGAACGATTACCGCAAGGTTCACGACAACCCGGGGGAAACGTTTCCATCCTAGCCTACACGGATGAGGAAACTCACATTTATCCTCAACGCCCAAGGGAAAGGAACCAACCGTCCAATTTCATCACACGTGAGGACCTGGAATGACTTCTCTAAAATCGAGGCATAGGGGACCAAACGGATGTACACCAGCATCAGCCTCCGTACCCTCAAGATGTGCAACGAATTCCTCTTCCCAGAGGTTACACCTCTCCCCAATTCTCCCCCTACGATGGTAATGGTAATGGTAATGTTCGTGAACACGTCTCTCGATTCTTAAAATATTTTGGGGAGCATGAATACAATCATGTTCTCCGCATAAAAGAATTTTCAAAGTCACTTACGGGAAGGGCGTACACCTGGTACAACAACATCGCACCTAACAGCTTATCCAACTGGAACGAGATGTTCAGTGCTTTCTACAGAAAGTATTTCTTTGTGTCTGAACAGATCACCTTTTCAAATCTGGGAAGAATTCTTCAGCGGAACAACGAGCATCCCAACGACTTCGTTAATAGGTTCAGAACCAAAGCACTAGATTGTCATGACCCGAAAGTCACCGAACGACAATTGGTGGAGTTTTGCATCAATGGGATGATACCCATATACCGCGCTCTCTTAGAGAATCTTGGCTTTCAAACATTCTCTGAACTCCATGAATCTTCCAAACGTTTAGCAACAACCGCACCAACATTACTAGAAAGAACCAGAGTTGTTCGAAGCGAAGCTTCACGTGAAAGTCGAGGAAGCAGGCATCTCACGAACAAGCAATACAATATTGGTCCTTCTGTGGGTGTAGTAGGCGGAGGAGAAAAAAGGAAACCTTAAGCGATGGAATAAAAAACCAAGCGGAAATCCACGGTACACAAGACTTCGTCTCGGAAAGGAGCGGACAAAAATCCTGCACAAGACACCGAAGATACAGGTTTTCCTTTCCCCATGAATGAAGTGATATAACTCTTAGAAGCGTGGATCCAATACAATGCTATCAAGATTCCTCCTATCAGACATCCTTCAATTGAGAAAGACATGGCGGATCCTAAATAATGATGCTACCATTGATTCGTTCACCATCCAACCAAATATTATAAAAGGCTGAAACAAATCTTCAGGGAAAAGATAGAGACAAGAGAACTCCAACTTGGAAATGAAGGTGTTCATAGAGATATTCTTACTATCAGGAATTGTATGATTTCTGGGGATTCTGTTCGCAAGACTGTACAATCTATGATGGAGCACTTGTGTTAAATCTTGTATTTCTCCAAGGGACAGCGTCAAGACATATTTATGGCTCTCAACCGCGTTTTATTAGGCAGGAGTTTGTATCCAGAAGCAGTCCAGGAACCCCAGTCTTTCCTGAAAGATGCGAGCAAAGGAAACTGGGGACTCCTAACCGTCACTCATTTGAGAAACGTTGAGTTTGATAACGCGTTGATTGATACGGTCTCCGAATTTAACATTATTATTGTTAAGACCTTGAGAGCGGCAAAGATTCCGAAGCAGGAGGCTACTCGTCACCCAACTATGGTTAAGGATCCAGAAGGAGGATTTAGAGATGCATATGGATACATTGATCTCGAAGTAAAATTGGGTGATTCCTCGACACAAGCAAAGTTCTACATATTCAAAGATCATCCACTACAGGAAAAATAGTAATCTACAACTGTAGATTGACAACTCGTAAATTAAAAGTTGTAAAAGGTGGCATGTTTTACAACCTTTTCCAAACAAAAGTTGTCAAAGTAAAATATGTACAACTCTTAGGACCAATGAGTTCCTAAGAGTAGTGACGAGAATCAGAACCACAACTTGTTGTGTGAAAAGGGTTGTAGAGAGAAGTGACCACCTTTAGAATTTACAACTCATATCTTAAAGGTAGTGAATAACTGTATAACAACACGCATAAGAGTTGTTGAAGATAAAAAAAATTGATTTTGAAAAAATTTCTTTGAGAGATTCGAACCCAAGCCTAATGTGTGTTACCATAAGTCATCAACCATCCTTCCGGTTTCTCAATATTGTCATTTTTGTGCTTTTTTTTCTGATCAATATTCACAACCTTTACAAGGGTTGTAAAATGAAAAATTGACATTGAAAAAAAATGAGGCTAAGGTGAATCGAACCTAAACCTCCTCTGCCTAAGTCTTGGATTCTAACCACCCTTCCACATTTACATGTCTGATTATATTTTACATTTACTTTTATAGAAAATGATAAATACACCTTCTACAACCCCCTTAAGAGTCGTCATAGAGGTATAAAAACTTCTTCTAAATTTTTATCACTTTTGCAAAAAAAATCCAACTTCTGCTAAATTTTTCTCACTTCTGCTAAATTTTATTCACTTCTGTAAAAAACTTCTCACTTATGCTAAAAAAATTTGTCATCACTATTGACAACCTTTATTAGAGTTGTCGTAGAGGTATAAACTGTTCTGCTAAATTTTATTCATATTCCGAAGGAATCTTACCTGTAAATGGATGGATTCATCGTTCTTACGAATTTTCCGAATTATAGTAGTCCACTTACGGCCAGGTTTCGATCTCGGAGCCAGGGTTTGCATACAATATGCTAGAATATGGTTTGTTTAATATTTAGGGGAATATTCCGAAGGAATCTTACCTATAAATGGATGGATTCATCATTATTACGAAGTTTCCGACTTATAGTAGTCCACTCACGACCATGTTTCGATCTCAGAGCCAGGGTTTGCATACAATATGCCAGAATATGGTTTGTTTAATGTTTCAGGGAATATTCCGAAGGAATCTTACCTGTAAATGGATGGATTCATCGTTCTTACGAAGTTTCCGACTTATAGTAGTCCACTCACGGCCATGTTTCGATCTCAGAGCCATGGTTTGCATACAATATGCCAGAATATGGTTGGTTTAATGTTTCGGGGAATATTCCAAAGGAATCTTACCTGTAAATGGATGGATTCATCGTTATTACAAAGTTTCCGACTTATAGTTGTCCACTTACGGCCAGGTTTCGATATCGGAGCCAGGGTTTGCACACAATATGCAAGAATATGGTTTGTTTAAGGTTTCAGGGAATATTCCGAAGGAATCTTACCTGTAAATTGATGGATTCATCGTTCTTACGAAGTTTCCGACTTATAGTAGTCCACTCACGGACATGTTTCGATCTAGGAGCAAGGGTATGCATATAATATGCCATAATATGGTTTCTTTAAGGTTTCAGGGAATATTCCGAAGGAATCTTACCTGTAAATGGATGTATTCATCGTTCTTACGAAGTTTCCAACTTATAGTAGTCCACTCACGGCCAGGTTTCGATCTCGGGGCCAGGGTTTGCATACAATATGCCAGAATATGGTTTGTTTAATGTTTCGGGGAATATTCCGAAGGAACCTTACTTTTAAATGGATGGATTCATCGTTCTTACCAAGTTTCCGACTAATAACAGTCCACTCACGGTCAGGTTTCGATCTCGGAGCTAGGGTATGCATACAATATTCCAGAATTTGGTTTCTTTAATGTTTCGGGGAATATTCCGAAGGAATCTTACCTGTAAATGGATGGATTCATCGTTCTTACGAAGTTTCCGACTTATAGTAGTCCACTCACGGCCATGTTTCGATCTCAGAGCCATGGTTTGCACACAATATGCCAGAATATGGTTGGTTTAATGTTTCAGGGAATATTCCAAAGAAATCTTACCTCTAAATGGATGGATTCATCGTTCTTATGAAGTTTCCGACTTATAGTTGTCCACTTACGACCAGGTTTCGATATCGGAGCCAGGGTTTGCACACAATATGCCAGAATATGGTTTGTTTAAGGTTTCAGGGAATATTCCGAAGGAATCTTACCTGTAAATTGATGGATTCATCGTTCTTACGAAGTTTCCGACTTATAGTAGTCCACTCACGGACATGTTTCGATCTAGGAGCAAGGGTATGCATATAATATGCCAAAATATGGTTTGTTTAAGGTTTAAGGGAATATTATGGAGGAATCTTATCTGTAAATGGATGGATTCATCGTTCTTACGAATTTTCCAACTTATAGTAGTCCATTCACGGCTAGGTTGCGATATCGTAGCCAGGGTTTGCATACAATATGCCATAATAGGGTTTGTTTAATGTTTCGGGGAATATTCCAAAGGAATCTTACCTGTAAATGAATTGATTCATCATTCTTACGAAGTTTCCAACTTATAGTAGTCCACTCACGGCCAAGTTTCGATCTCGGAGCTAGTGTATGCATATAATATGCCAGAATATGGTTTGTTTAAGGTTTCAGGGAATATTCCGAAGGAATCTTACCTATAAATGGATGGATTCATCGTTCTTACGAAGTTTCCAACTTATAGTAGTCCACTCAGAATATGGTTTGTTTAAGGTTTAAGGGAATACTCCGAAGGAATCTTATCTGTAAATGGATGGATTCATCGTTCTTACGAAGTTTCCGACTTATAGTAGTCCATTCACGGCTAGGTTGCGATCTCGGAGCCAGGGTTTGCATACAATATGCCATAATAGGGTTTGTTTAATGTTTCGGGGAATATTCCAAAGGAATCTTACATGTAAATGGATTGATTCATCATTCTTACAAAGTTTTCAACTTATAGTAGTCCACTCACGTCCAAGTTTCGATCTCGGAGCCAGGGTATGCATATAATATGCCAGAATATGGTTTGTTTAAGGTTTCAGGGAATATTCCAAAGGAATCTTACCTATAAATGGATTGATTCATCGTTCTTACGAAGTTTTCAACTTATAGTAGTCCACTCATGGATTGATTTATCGATTTCGATGATGTATCCTGCTAAGTTTGAAGGTTAAACCCTCTCGGAGCTTCTTGGTTCATAGTTTATTTGTCATTATACCACATTTGAAGTTGGAATCAACACTGAGCTTCATATTTATCGATTTAGATGATGTATCTTGCTAAGTTTGAATGCTGAACTCTCTTGGAGCTTCTTGGTTCATAGTTTGTTTGTCGTTATGCCACATTTGAAGTTCGAATAAACATTGAGCTTCATATTTATCGATTTCAATGATGTATCCTTCTAAGTTTGAAGGTAGAACCCTACCAAAGCTTCTTGGTTCACAGTTTGTATGCCGTTATACCACATTTGAAGTTCGAAACAACATCGTGCTTCATATTTACCGATTTCGATGATGTATCATGCTAAGTTTGAAGTCAGAACCCCTACCGAATCAACAATGAGCTTCATAACCTACGCGGCTAGTCGAAATTACTTCATGACCTGTGTGGCTAGTCGAAATTCAAACCAAAAGCACAAAGAGAAAGCACAAAAACACAAAGAAACACCAATTATCGAATTCATTTTTCATTTTCCCGATTCATTATTATACATTTTTAATATTTTTTTATATCAGAATGTCGATAACATTGTCCTAAATTTATTAATATTTTTTTTGGATTTTTTTTTCTTGTTGAAGGTTGATAATTAAACAAAAAACATGAGTCCGTATTAACACAAAAAGAAACACAATCCGTATGATCATCTTAACATGATTCTTTACCGTTGGATAAATTCTGCAATCCATATAACCTTATTATCTACGGTCCAAATCCGTTTTACCTTCTTACCTACACACAAAAGGAAATAGAAGCCGTCCCTAATTCTCCTCCTCTCACTCTCTTCTCTGCGCCCGGTCACAAATCTTCATCACAAAACTCACTTCTTCCATCTCAAAAGTTCTCGATTCATCAAAATCTTATTCTCAATATAGAACCTCATCCCAATTCCCATAACCGAACCCTAGATTTCAAAACAAAAACAAAACACCCCTGAATCTCAATGTTGAGCTGAAAAAAAAAACCCAGATATCAAAATCTATGAGATCAAACAATTGGCTAATAAGGCGGAGAAAAATAGTTTGAAACCTGATGATTATGAGGTTAGTGGGTTTGTCTTATTAATTTGAGGGTTTGTCCAAAATCGTTGATGGGTAATGAATCTGTTTAAGTTTGGCTTGAATTAGAGATGGAGCATGAACTCAAGAGATTTTGTTACTGGGTTCATTTTATTTAGTTTTTATACCGGTTTGTATCTTTCTCTATTAGATGTTTTCTTCCAATTTCATCAATTTTCGTTTTCGGTTTGTATCTTAGTTTTAAATCAAACCATTGGATCTCTGTGATTTTCATATATGTTGTGTTTTACAGTATTATGAAACCTCTGTTTTAGTTTTAGTTCGATCGGAGTTGGAGATGTAATGAAACCAACCAGGTTTAGTTTACATTCCTACAGATTTCAGATCACTGTGCAGCGATAGAAACCCATGAAAATAGATGTTTTACAGTGTAGAATGACCTGAATTTTTAATGGGAGTAACCCATTTAATCTATGAGGTTTCTGTAAAAAATTCACTTGAATATGAATTATATAAGTATCCCAACCAACTGAGTTTTACAGGTGAACTTGTAGAAATTCAGTTTGAGTTGAACTTATAGAATCAGTGGTAAATTAGGTTCTAACCGATATGTTTCTATGAAATTTTGATACAGTTCCTGTGATATATGTTTGAATGTGTGGTATAAATTTCTGTTGGATCGGATTATTATTCATGAATAATGTGACAGGTCAAGTTGTAAGTGTCGGCAAACTCTAGAGAAGGTGGTGGTGATGTACTTGTTCAAACCCTATTTTAAATTTGTTGGTGTTTGAATTTGCAATGGTTATGGATGCAGGTACAAGAGCAACATTTTAGATGGGATTTCAGAGAAGAAGGAATTGGTTTGGCTCCAGTGGTGGAAAGCTTTAATTGCAGAGTTGAACATCCACCATCTTAAGTTTTGATAATTTTAGAGTTATTATGAAATCTGGAAATTTCTTGTAACTGCGGTGAGTAGGCGTCTTTATGGAATTTTATAGGTATGCTAGAGACCGATTTAGTTCATGATGTCTTAACGAACATTGTTTAGGAGACTGTTATATTTCTATAAAGCTATTGCTTGTTTAATTTGAATCAAATATGAATGTTTTATGCACCCCGAAACTTTGACCCTCGTGCTGTTTTCAAGGATGTTATAAGTTGAGGATCAAGTAAGTTATAATCAAATTGGGTTGAGTAAGGTGTTTGGATTTGCCTTAGTTATTATGTAGGGATTAAAATATATTGAACTATCAAATTTTAGAGATTTGTTTTGATTGTTTTAGAGTTGAATTGATTAAGTTTTGATAATTTTAGAGTTATTATGAAATCTGGAAATTGCTTGTAACTGTGGTTAGTAGGCGTCTTTATGGACTTTTATAGGTATGCTAGAGACCGATTCAGGTCATGATGTCTTAACGTAAATTGTATAGGAGATTGTTATCTTTTTATAGAGCTATTGGTTGTTTAATTTGAATCAAATATGAATGTTTTATGCACCCCGAAACTTTGACCCTCGTGCTGTTTTCAGATATGAATCTACATCCGAAATTCATTTAGAATTCAGTGAAAAATCATATGGCAAGGAAGGCAACACAGCTGCAGATCTGAGCTTGGTTGATTTGGTTTATGTAGAAGGGGACCGCAAAGGTGATCTAAAGAAGTCTGCAAAGGAGTTGGAGGATGAATTCACCTATGTCGCTCTAGAAGACTGCAACAGGCTAGCAAAAAGCTACTCGAAGCAGTTATTCAGTATCTACAAGGACAAACAAGAATCCTAATGTGTCTGAGTTCTGCATTTTATATTCCTTCAGAATGTATTCATACCATGGCTCCTTCCGACCCATCTCCATTCCAGTCAGAAGGAGTATAGGATGAAACTGAAACAAATGATGATAATGATGACGAGCTTTGCAAGTATAGGTCCTTGAAAAAGGGGCATCCAGTTCTCAGGATTGAAGGAAGTCACCTTCTTGCTTTAGTTATTGTCAGGTTTGGTAATCATATATTTCATAGTATATTTTGTTTTGTGTGATGAGGTTTCATAATAGATCAGCGAATGAAGCTTAATTTTTTGCAGTGTAGATAACGGTGGTAGAGAGTTGCTTGTGGCTATGAACCTATTAGGTAGGACTTGTAGACTTGGATATATTTTTTTTTTTAAGTTAAATGCTAATTGATGAATGAAGTTATGAATTGTACAATGAATATTGATTTTTAAATAAATGGTCATTTGGATTTATGAATGCTGGTTTCGTTTCATTATAATTTAAATAAATGTTCATTTCGGCAATTCGGTTTCGGCTCTAATTTTTTTTTTCAAAATAATTTTATGTACAACTCGTAACAAATGTTGTAGTTACAAAACAGAAGTTGTTACTTCAAATATTACAACCTTGACGCATGTTGTGTTAGAGATTATGACTACACTAAACAAAGGTTGTGAAAAATGTATATTTTTCATGTAGTGATGACTTACAACTCAAACAAAAGTTATCAAAGAAATGACATACAACTATAAGCATAGTTGTAAAATAATTCACATACAACTCTTACCCATAGTTGTAAACTAATTTTCTACAATCCAAACAAGTGTAGTGTATGAGTTATTTTCACAACCAAAGTAAGAGTTGTGTTAGGCATAAAGAAGAAATTTCGAAAGACATTGACAACTGAGCCAAACGTGGTACAAAATGGAACCACAGCCGTGTTTACGACTATTATTGACGAGTTGCAAATAATTGAAGACTTTCTACAAAATAATTGAAGACTTTCTACAACCCCCCCCCCCCCTTGTGCAACCTATAGATAAACGTCGTCTTACATGGTACCACAACTGATTTCCGGGGTAGTTAATCGATGTTTTTCCCGTAGTGATCCCAACTATAATATGATCCTAGGACGCCTTTGGATGCACGACAATAAGGAAATGCTAGGAGTCTTTCCTCTACCGGATTCGATACCTGAAAGAATCTCCCACACGCTTTCTAGACATGACGACTATTTGTTGCCGCACCAACAACTTGACAATGTGACATAACTTCCCGGAGAGAGCCTGTCAGCATACATTGAAAGGTTCCGATCTCAAGTAAGTCTCATAACGCAACCCTCTTTACAATCAACCGCCCCTCATTCTGATAAGTCCTGGGACTGGTTCTAGCCAAAAATCCAACCTTGGCTAAGAGATGTGAATGGGAGTTAGGCCCCTTTACATAGTTTATCAGGAGTCTAGAAGCTATCTCGATCAAAGACGACAAAACCAAGACCCTGATTTATACACACCCAAACCCATTTGGAATTGGAGACCTAGTAATGAAGATAACCGCGTTCAAGGTAGGAAGCATTATGGTGAAAATGTCTACCTCACCTAATTCACCCACCGAGAAGGAGGATGAACCGTACCTGGTAGCAGATGTCATCCTAGGCGGCTACTGCAAACTCATCAACGCTGACAAGCTAGAAGGCGTAACAATTCACTCGCGGTGGCTCAAACCCTGCCGTACTTAAAATTGATGTGCTATCACTTTCCAGCATCCTACATGCTTTAAGATGTTGTTCTACTTCCTCCAGCGTGTTTTCCCTTACAATTTCACATCATATTTGTAATTCCTCTAGAAAATGATTGCAATGCTTGCATTCATAGTTAGGGTTTCAATTTTAAATTTTCAAATTAATTGAAGTATTATTTCCATCTGAGAGCCTCTTTATACCTAAAGATACAAAATCTAGCCTAAACCAACCTACTAGAGTAGGTCAGGAAGGACACCCTAAGCAAAAAACATCCTGAAAAGAGTTGAGGGAAAAAATGTGCGCGGAAAGGGAAAGGAGATTTGAACCACTCACCCCAGCAAGGCCAGGAAGATCTTGTGTGAGAACACAGGTCCGTGGTATTCCATTATGGCATTATTTCTTTTATCACAAAGAATTACATGTGAAGGCGCACACTTGCACCTGAGAAAGTTTAGTCCCAATCTTGACAGAGTATTATAAATTAAAACCTTTATTCAATTAATCAAATAATAGAAGAAAATCTTGGGCTCAGCTGCCACTGAGTACAAGGAAGATGTTCACAAATTACGGAATATACTTGGAAAGAGGAAAAACAAGAAAAGAGGTTCTAGTCGTCAAGAGGGTAGACCGCGCCTGCACCACCGATAAGTTCTGTATAAACGCCTGTTGATGCTCCTCCATTTATATCTTCCTCGGCTTCTGCATCAGACGTTTCCGCAGCAATGCACTCCATTCCAACATCATCTGCAGGAGCATCAAAGGCCACATCAACATCATGAGTCGGGCCGACTGCTTTAAAATGCTCAGGTTCGTCTGTGTCAGAATCAAGAATTATCACACCGTCCTGGATTGGGTAATCGCACTTATCGTCATTTGGAGGCCGTTTATGCTCAACCCTCCGCCTCTTGAACCGCGCTGCGAATCTCTCTGCCCTTGCGCTTACTGGTGCCTGCAACGCTTCCTCGCGCCTCCACCTCTCCTCAATGTCAATCTCAGATGAAAGGGAATAGATACGTCCCCTGGCAATGCGTAGATGCAAAATAGACATCCCATGTATAGCGCGGCCAACTTCGCGAAGTGGAAGATCGATCTTAGCCATTACTTCTTCGTGCGCATGGTATTCGGGCTTATCAAATTCGAAGCTTCTTTCTGGAGAGGTGATAGGATGGTCGTCCACCGCCTCCATGATAAACTGCATAAAAGAAGAAGTTATAAAAAAAAATCAATCAGTCAATCAGAAGATCAGATAAGTGTGGAGCAGTACCTGAGATGTAGAAGGAACAACTATGTGAGATGAATTCTTTATAATCAACAGAATCCCAGGAGAAAAGAAGTCTTTGCTTACCACCTATGAAGGATACTATTTCGGGATAACAATCAACGATGCTTATCGCATACATCTGAGAAAAGCTGTCGTATGATGAAAGGGAGTACACCTGAACCGAGGAAGGGACCGAGCTCTGCCCAGATATGCACTAAAGGAACCAAAGCGACTCACCAGATCAAGTCCCGCTTCCTTCACAACCCTAACCAGGGCTCCCAGGGCAACGCCTGACAAGGTCAACCTATCTGGTAAATATTCATTCACTTTAGCTTGGTCATTTCAGTGTACAAATTTTTCACCATCTCATGCCTACCCCAAAATAGTGTAACCATTATGTGCTAGGAAGGGGACTTAATGTTGATGGTGGATTTTCATTTAAGGGTAAAATTGTAAAACCCAAAAAATTATGCGCTAACATATTGTAAAAGATAAGGCCATTAATAAGTGATGGATACTCCTTCACTTTACTAATTCCCCGAGAATGGAGCATGTGGCAACAATCCCATTATGTGAATAAAATACATGAAATTCATCTAGGTTGGAGCATGTAGCAACAATCCCAAATACCATGTGAATTTACAGCATTATTAATTAATGCGCAACCAGCCTTGTATTTCCTGTACTCATTATCAATGCGGCATGACGACTGAGTATTGCTCTCAGCAGAGAAACACGAATCTCCAAGCATTAAAATGAAACATGTACGAAATATCCATACAGGATGCAACTCTCGGTGTGTTATACTAGCCCGATTGAGCCACTCTCGGTGTGTTATACTATCCCGATTGAGCATCCGGACTGACCGTATCAGTTTGGAATTGATCACGACCATCCAACTCCACCAAAATGATTGGATGGCCCACCATAACCCCCAAGCAAGTATGGAATATCCGCTACCGAACCAATGCAGACCCCGCATGGTCGGCCTCCCCAAAAGATTGGCCTATCTTGCCAAAACGTCCAAACAATAGGAGTATGGGCGGAAAACCCTAAATTAGGGTTTGCGGCACATTACATGTGTCGAAATACAGTTTCAACCATCCATCTTCGCAGGTATAGATGGAGGGTGCAGATGTAGATTCAAAGGGCACGGAGCATGTCAACACAATCACCGTGGGCCCACCTACATACCTGATCGATCGTTCAGGACCAACTATAGTTGGTCGTCCTAGTTCGTGCGCTCCAAACTAGGTACAACACACGGCCGGCAATACCCTAATTAGGGTTTATGCCGCGATCATAAGCGTCCATTTTCTCCTGACCGGACGCAGGGTCCAGGAATAGGCTAAGCAGGTCCGGTAAGTATCAACACGATCATTGCGGGCCCACCTATTTCTACACCCAATCGGCCAAGACCGAACTCTCTTTTTCTCCTCGGTTCGCGCGCCTCCAACATGCATGGTCGCTCCTTACCAATTGCAAACTAATCTCAACCGCTCGATTTTTCCGAACGAATTGAGTGGCTTAGATCATGTTTTCATTGATGAGAAGGCATAGTCGTAAACAACAGCCTACCACCTACACGCTGGAGCAATAATCCAAGACCGACCAAGTCTGGTCGTCCTGGAATGCACGCCTAAAGCTTGTACGGTGTGCAGCTTTTTCGGGACCCGTTTTATGTCGCAAATTGATCTCAACCACACAACTTCGCAGGACGAATTAAGTGTCCCACATCACACTTCCATGGGACAGTGAGGTATGGACATGTGTACCGGCATGCCGTCAGCATACATGACCGACCGGCCATACCAAAACCATGTCCCAAGATTGGATTCGACCAAGATGGAAAGTGGTGTTTGCGCACTTTTTCCTAAAACCCTAATTTCATCAACGGTCGCAGATGAGTGTCTCAAAGGTCATCTCGTCCGTCCAACTTCACCAGCTTGGTTATACAACCCTGGTCAGGAGTTAACTGGTTAGTGCGGAGTCATAGTGATCATCATCCACCACTCTACCACACCATGTGGACGGTCAAGGAAGGACTTGCTTGCGCAACCTCCAGATCATCACATGAAGTAGTCTAGATATGAGACAACTTTGAGACTCTCAAACATCGATGCTTCATACATGCTGAATATACTCGATGCAATACCCGCATAGTATACACACGATACTTCACAAGTATCAATTTCCTAAATAACGTAGCATTACATGCTACTTTCTGTGGGTCCCACGATCCACACGTTCAAGACATCAATCATGTCACAAACTGGGGGATACATACTGGGGTATTGGTCTGGCGGTTTACAGCGTGCAGCGCAGAAAGCGCCATCACAAGAACGTGTCAGGAAGTCATGGACGGTTAGTGATGATAGGAGAAGTGGGAAATCCTAGTCGTGTGACACCAACACAATACTCCACTACTCCATCACTCCACTTTCTACATTTCCTACGAGATACGAAGGTTAGGCTAAAAGACTTGTATAAATAGGTTCTCCACCCTATTTTTTGATAAAAAAAGAACAAGACGAGATAACAAAGGCAAGTGTTGATACAACCGTATTCAAACACCGGAACTGATAGCTTACATCCTGCAAGCCAGTTCAGCTTTCTGATACAAGTCATACATAGCCAACAACTTCACAATCTCAACACCTTCTTCGCTTCCCTCCCTAAGATCAACCCCATCACCTTCACTTTGTGACCAAAACAAGTCTGGAACGACCATTTCTTGGTTTAGGAGGGACTTGCACAGATTGATCTCTCGAATCTACAAGCACTCACCGCGCAATGCATTTGTTTAAGGTTTAGATTCATTCCTCATCCACACACCCCAAATTATCAAAATCGGCATGAATAGTTTTCACCCATTAACATCTGTGTACCTCGATTATTTCAGCTATGTTTGGCGATTCTAACCTAAAACCATTGATATAAATCGATTAAAACAATCTAAATGAGTTCAAAATCACTAACCTCCTCAAAGAAGCCATGACTGCGAGTGGTTGATCGTCCGAGTTCGCTGGCTGGACCTCTTCTTGTTCTTCAGCAATCGAACCAATTATTTTTTCGTGTTTTTGTTGAGCAATCGATTTGGTTTTCGGTTTGGCTTTTTCTTTCTTTCGTGGATCCATGGTTATGATTTGGGTAGGTTAATCGACGAAGAAATTTTTGATTTAACGATTAATCGTTGATGAAGAACGATGAAGAAGATGAAAAAAAAAATAGAACCCTAACTGTGCCGACACTCAAAGGGAATTGGGGGATAAATTGATTTGGTTTTTGATTTTATTGTTTTAGGAGAAAGGGAAAAACAGTCTTTTCATAATGTTTTTAATTAATCTTAGGGTGTTTTGGTATTTTCGCACCCAAAAGACACACCTTATCAGCCACCTTTGGTTGGGGGAAGTAATTCATATCCCCCAATTAATTCCCATTTCCCCAATTGGGGGTTCCTAAAAAATCTTTCCTTTTCTATCATAAACTTTCCAAATTCTCAAAACCCTAATCAATTTTTTTTTGCATCCTCTACTCCGACGATCTTCGATCCAACCAAGAAGAAGGTAAATATCCATCAACCCATCTTCTTATCTTATTGATTTACATCTTTGAATCATTGTTTTTGACAAATCAAGACTCTGAATACACCCGGAATAGGTTTTTATTGACCTATCGAATAAACCGATTCTTGATTTTTTTCGACCATGAAAATCATGCACAGTAATCGGTTTACATTAGGATTAACATTATCCTATTCTGGCTTAGAAATGAAATATGAAAATGCATCGCCAGAATCAGTTTACAAATGTAATATGTATAATCCGATTAATATAGTCTTTTCATCTTCCTTTACACAATCGGGTTTTATACATGTACCACATAACCCGATTTTTTTAGTCTTAAGAATCGGATTACGTTTGTTTCTATATGTACCGATTGTTTACTTAATTTTTGCTGATATTTTGGTGTATAATGGACTTCAGACACCTACCATTCTACAATCGAGATTTAACCGTGGAGGATATCTTGAGGCAGCCACAGAGAGTGTCGGTGAGGAGCTTATACAAGTTTGCATTCAGAGCTGAAACCCGTCTTGAACAAGCCCTGGCTTTGATTGATAAGCTTTCACTTGAAGAGCTTATTGAGGTCATCACCTTCGCCAGGATGAGGAGAAACATGATTTCATCTGGGAGGGAGGTACAAGTAGAAATGCAAGATATGTGGGAACTAATGGCTGAAGCAGAAGTTGCTACTGCTGATGGTGGTGATGCTGGTGATGGTGGTGCTGCTGGTGCTCTTGCTGATGGTGCTGGTGCTCTTGCTGATGGTGGTGATGCTGGTTCCGGTGTCCCTGCTGTTTAAGTTCTTATGTTTAAGTTTTAGATATTAAAAGTTTAACTTTACAAGACTTGTGGTTATTTTAAGTTCTTAACACTCTTTTAAGGTTTTTATTTTGGATGATATCTGTGTTGAACTTGAAAATTTAATTATAATTATGTGTTGCTCTATAATTCTAGATTGACATGTCAAGAATCGGTTTACTCGTTATGTCATTATAAACCGATTATGCAGGCCATACTTTCTGGATGTTATAGAATCAGATCACTTATGGAAATATATAAACCGATTAGTGTCGGTGAAAATCCAAAATTTAAAATGACTCTAATCGGTTTACTTTGGTCGCAAGAAACACCGATTCCTTGTGGCATATAAAAACAATCGGATGTTATAGTCCGTCTAAAGGACCGATTATAGCAAATTATTTCACGTTTTTCAAAAAACATAGTAATTATGGACTTTCTCTATAAATAGAGACCTCACCCTTAGACCCCATTTGCCCCAAAATTGATCATTTTATCCCCCTCACTCCATCTACTCTACAACTACTCATTCCATACATATACATACAAGAAATGGCATCGTTTGACTCCGCAGAAGATTTGGAAATCACCAAAGCTTGGTATGAGGAAAAACAACTTAGGCGTCAATCCTCCGAAACGGAGGATTCCACAACCTTTTGTGCTAGGGTACACAACAAATTTAGCGGCAAGTTTGGGAATCCGAATGCAAGAAGTGTTCAACAAGTCCACGATAGGCACCTAGTAATCGAAAATGAGATACTTGCTTTTTTGGCTCTCCAACCTTGGATTTTCAACGCTACCAACTTCAACTTGTCCATTGCAGAATTTGTAAGTAATTTTGTGGTTTTTTTTACGTAACACACGTTGTTTTATCTTCCAATGAAACACCACTAACGAATGTAAGTTTTTTTTTGTGTTTTTGTAGCATGAAGTCGTGATAGCGCGCTACTTGGAGGAAAAGGGGGAAGCATTCGCTTTCGATGCAAGCTATCACTTCTTGGCAGAAAGAATCCCGGAGGATAACCCGGAATACTTGGATGTTGTATCGTCTTCGGAGGAGGAAGATTGATGGTTTTAGAAATTTTTGTATAGGTTTTGTGGGTAGACCTCTATGTAAACCATCACGAGACTATAACTTATCCACTAGGATCGCCTAGAGGTTTAAAGGCTTGATGCATGTTCTAAATGCATCATACAATAATAATGCGGTGAATGTAAATTGGTAATGAAAGAAAACAATCGGTTTATATATATGTCATAAGAAAAATCCGATTTTCATAATTGGATTATAAAACATGTAAAAGTAAACCGATTCTGGATGTCCTCTGGTAATTCTAAACACCAACCCAGAATCGGTTTACAAGTGAATTAACGTAAACCGATTCTGTGTAATTTTTACTAAAAAAAATCAAAATGTTGATGCTTTGATGAACTCTCTAACATTACATCCAAAATAAAATTAACCCCTAATATAATTAATTAGTGTTAATTAATCAGGAGTAAAATAAGTAGTTTGGTAATTATTTTAATAAGGGGTGGTGTGAAGTAATTTCTAGTGACTTTTTTTGTCATCTAGGTATAGGCCCCAATTAAGTGATATAGGCCCCAATTTAGCAATGTTTTTTTCCATATATGATGCAAGTGTATTATCATCTCCATTAAAAGTAAGTTTATACAGAATAGTAAAAGAGAGACTTTTAGGTACATTTGCTAAAATATACTCCCTCCGTCCCACTATTAAGTGACCTAGTTTATAACTAAATTTAATTATAAACTAGGTCGCTTAATAGTGAGACGGAGGTAGTATTATGGACAATTCCCTAGAAGGAAATACAAATGTTCCTGGAAACTAGGGAGACAATAGGAGACATTTGTATTAGAGGTGACACCTATATATGAATGTATTAGAGCTGACACCTACGTATCCCGGTTTAATTGGGGGCCAAAGATTTTAATTGAGGGCCTCCACTAGAGGATAAAAAGGTCACCCCACCCTAATTTGGGTCACCCCTTATAAAGTTTTTTCTAAATGGATAAAATGCCCTAAATAATTAGTGATAATCTTAATTAATTAGTGATAATCTTACTTAATTTGAGTTTAACTTTTTTTTTACATTTTTTTTTGCCCCAGATTTATATGAAAAATCGTCATGGTATTGAAGTGTTTCAGTGACGACTCTAAACAATCATTAATGTTTCGACCGTTTCAGTGACGACTCTAAATAGTCGTTATTTCCTATAAAAGAGTCGCTATCTTCTTCAAAGAGTCATTAATGGAGGAAATATACGACAGTTTGGAGTCGTCATATACATAATCAATTCCCTGATGACCCTTTGAAAGAGTCGTTATTGTTTTTATTTTGTATATGACGACTCCAAACAGTCATTATTATTTACTGACGACTCTAAACAGTCGTTAATGTTTCGACTGTTTCAGTGACGACTCTAAACAGCCGTTATTGTCTTTAAAGGGTCGTTGATATAGAGTCGTTAGTTGAAGAAAAAAATAATTAATCAAGGGTAAAACAGTATTTTCACAATCAGATGGATACACCCCTCATAAATTTGTGGTGTAAATAAAATGTCAAGGCCCCGATTAAACTAGGCTGCATATGAGTCTTTGGACCTGTGAGGTATTGTCCCCCAAGGTTTCCACCCTGACTCCTCTGATTTAGTTTCACTTCAATTTTCTCCGACATTTCAGCATTAATGATGGCAGAGGAAAATTTGCCTTTGGTTTTGCTTCTTTTTTCCCCCTATGTTTTCGCTCCTCACTTCCAAGTCCAAGTGTCCAACCATCACTTAAATAACATGGCTTGATTGGGCCATATATGGTTTTTAATTTGGGGCCTCCCACTAGAGGACAAAAAAGGTCACCCATTCCTAATTTGGGCCACCCCTTATCCAAATATTTTGGTAATGCATGTCTACCCCTTATTTAAGAACTATTAATTGGGGGATATGGGAATTAATTGGGGGATATGAATTACTTCCCCCAACCCATGGTGTCTGCTAAGGGGTGACTTTTGGTTATGAATATACCAAAATACCCTTCCCTCAAAATAAAATAAAAAACTTAAAATCAAAAAACAAAATCATATCCCCCATTTCCATCTCCACTTCTTCCCTCAAAATAAAAATTAAAAACTTAAAATCAAAAATCTAAATCATATCCCTCATTTCCATCTCCACTTCTTATTAATCTTATTTAGGGGTAGTGTTTTGAAACCCAAATATTCTCCATTCCCTTTCAAATTCTAAACTCTCCCCACTCTATATCAAATTCTCTTCACCTCACTTTGGAAACGAATTTTTTTTTTTATTCGGAAGTGATGATGACCATGCCGGAATTGATTCTCGAGCATGCCGGTATCATGTTCCGGCATATGGTCTTCATCAATTCCGGCATGGTTTTCATCACTTCTTTTTGAATTTTTTCTGGTTTTAAAAAAGCTTGGTACCGGCATGGTCAGTTGATATGAAGACCATGCCGGTATTTTTTTTCCAAAAGATAGTTTTCATATTTATTTCCTATGCGAGAAAAACAATACCGCATGGTCTTCATATCAACTGACCATGCCGGTACCAAGCTTTTAAAACCAGAAAAAATTCAAAAAGGAAGTGATGAATACCATGCCGGAATTGATGAAGACCATATGCCGGAACACGGTACCGGCATGCCCGATAATTTCCTATCAATGCCGGTAGTCAAGTGAAAAAAAAATCAACATTCTGGATACTTTTCATTCTGTTCCGGCATAGGTATTTAAGCAAAATACTATGCCGGAACAGGTACCGGCACGCGCGAAAAAGCTATTACCATGCCGGTACCTGTTCAAAACCAGAAAAAAAATCAACATTCGGAAGATCAAAACCAGGGAAAAAAATCGTAACGAGAGAGCTACGCCCCCCCGAACCCCCCCGGGTAGTGGCAAACAATTTATGAACATTTCCAACAATTGCCACCATGAGTTTTTGGTTGAATACCATGCCCGCACCAAGCTTTTTCAGCTGCAACAATGGTGGATTCAAAGAAAAAAAATCAATTTTTCAACCTCTTATTATCAGTAATTCTCTCATCACAATCATCTTCCTATTTTCAAAAAAAGAAATTCCTCTCAAATATTTTTTTCCCTCCTTCTACTCTCACCCAAACACAAATAAAAATACACACTAATTTATCCCCCAAATACTTAACATTTTACTAATTATACTTAATCACTAATCCTAATTAGTGGGGGCTAGATTAGGAATTTAAAAAAAAATTACATAGGGGGTCACCCAGAATTGCTATTGGGACACCTATTTTGTCTCGTAGCTATATCCCCCAATTAATTCCCATATCCCCCAATTAATTCTTCTTATTTAATTAGTGGTAATCTCACTTAATTAGTGGTAGTCTCACTTAATTAGTGTCAAAAAATTTAAATCAAAATCAAATTATTTTTTTTTCGAATTTTATGTTTGCAAAAAAAATAATTATGTGCTAATTTTTATGAAAATTCGTCATGAATTTTTTTTTAAAAATAACGATCCTCAAGAGTTGTCATTGTTTCAGTGACGATTCTAAACAGTCGTTAATGTTCAAATACGCATATGACGATCCTTTAATATATTCCGCCATTAATGAATCTTTAAAGAAGATAACGACTCTTTTATAAGCAATAACGACTGTTTAGAGTCGTCACCGAAACAATGACGACTCATGAGGGTCGTTTTTAGAACAATAACGACTGTTTAGAGTCGTCACTGAAACAATGACGACACTTGAGGGTCGTTATTTTAAAAAAAAAATCATGACGACTTTTCATACAAATTTGAGTAGAAAAAAAAAATTGAACATTAAATTCGAAAAAAAAATTTATTCCGCCATTAATGATTTTAAAGTCTTGATTGTGATTTTAAAGTTTTTATTTTGATTTTAAAAAAAATAAATAATAATAATAAGGGGTAAAACAGTATTTTTACTTTACTCTTAATACGCTCCTGAAAATTTTGGGGTGCAAACAAAATTGATGAGGTCCCAATTAAAATCTATGCCCCCAATTAAGCCCTGTTAAATAATGGGACCTCAAGAATTCAATGTTAAAAGTTGCATGACAAATAATAATAACATTATTGGAAATTTGCAAGTATAGGAGGAAATAGATGTGGTTTTAAATGGATTTATCATTTGTTGCCTAGTTCGGTTTGGATGAGTTTTTTTTTTTTTTTTTGAAGAAAGAAGGATATATTGAAAAAGAGCAAAATATTTACAGGAGATTTACAATGGCCAAAAGACCAGCAGAAAGAAAAAGCTACAGACGTATTACAGATTCACTACAAACTCCCATTGATGAATAACCTGATTAATAGAGAGGCTCTTAAAGATCTCTGTATTTGAACTCCAGAGATGTATATCCAATTTAATTGCTTGAACAAGTTCATCTTCTGATTTTGCTCTACCTCCATGCACTCTCTTGTTACGTTCAAACCAAATCTCCCAACATATAGCGAAAGGCATCAAGTTCCCGACCAACTTCTTTCTAATTGAGCAATCCTGAATTCTCCAACCCAACATTAAATCTTTGAAATTTTCCGGCATCACCCACATAATATGAACAGCAGACAAAAAACTGTCCCATAAGTGTTTAGTCCAGCTGCAATGAAAGAATAAATGCTCCAACGTCTCCAAAGTTGCATTACAGAACAAACAAAGATTCGACTGTACCACCACGCCTCTATCTTGTAACATACTTCTTGTTGGAATTGACTGATGCAAAGCAGCCCAAAAAATAAACAACACCTTGGGCGGAACATGCTTATTCCTCAGAACTTTCGCGCAATCCCAATCTGGCTCTGAGTCTGTGAGCATTTTGTACACTGCCTTCGAAGAACAGTCTCCAGTAATACCGTCTGCTTCATTATTTACTAGGCCAACATTCCTAATATCATGTTTTAACTCCAAAAAATCTATCTGTTCTGCCGGATTTAAAGCTCTGGAAAAACTAAAACACGAAAAAAAAAATTGATGAGTTTATTTAAGCAGTCTACCAAGAATTTTTTGAAACACGAAAAAAAGTTATTACACCCAAAATGTGAGAAAAACTTAGGTAATGCACATTTCGAATGGAGCTTTTGTAAATTAGTCTACCAGCATCACTGGTTTGTGTTGTACACAATTGAAGTAACAAAATCAATTCATGAGAAAATTATGATACATCAAGTACTCAAACATGTTTACGGTACATGCCTTCACCTGTACAAATCACGATATTTTTTCCGTCTGCTCTTAATTAATGGAAACCTCCATCATTATTTTACCAAATGAATTAATCAGGTTAATGTTTTTGTTGAGGTTAATTTGAGATTATGCCATCTTTATGCCAAACCTCATCTTGTAATTATGTATTATATTTTGTTGTAAATTCTCGTTTTTCGAAATGTGAGTAAAGAGAATATTGCAGAGCAATCTAGAATCACTTAGTGACATCAATCTCATTGCAACAATAATATGCTGAAATTTCTATTGTCTTGTTAAAGTGCAGCTTTAGCTTGGTTTGGAATTGTTTTTGGTGAACTCATTCTAATTTTTTTTTTGTTCGTATTACAAAAACAATCGAAGTAAGCTGGTCGTTTTTTTTTTTTTTTTTAGTACCATTGATACTGAAAAAGTTCTCGTTTAGACCGCATCTAAAGAGAATGTACGGAACTACGATCCAAAGAGATTGAAAGAGAGGTTTAGGAATCTTGGATTTGTACGTTGGGCTGTTGAGAAACAAAACGTCAATTTAAATTTACTAAAGTTGGGCATCTCTAGTCTGGTTTACCTCCATTTCTTATGCTTTAAGAGAAATAAGGATGTAGGATTCTATTCTTTTTTTGATCGATCTAAGAGAACAGAATTCTATTCTAAGTCTCTAACTTGGGTTATATCATGGAAAATTTATTTTCTTTTGGAATGGATTTAGGGAAAATGGGGAATATGCCTCAAAATCGACTGTCATCTTGGGGATATGCCCCAGGATTCCAGTTTTTGGGAATATGCTCCAAAGTAACGGTTTCCGTCAAGGAACCGTTAAATAGACTATTTATCGTAAATGTGTTTCAACTTTCTCTCTAATTTTTTCGAGATTTTTTCGTCTGAATATGTTCCTGAACCTTGTCAAGGTGTTAATATATCGTATATCTATCTTTTAATTCGCATATGTGATCCCAAGTGTGTGCGCATATTGACTACTTAACGGTTTTGGATGGAATTTTGGACGGCTGGGGCATATTCCCAAAAATTGGAATCCTGGGGCATATCCCCAAGATGACAATCGATTTTGGGGCATATCCCCAATATTCCCATGGATTTATAATTGACTTCCTTAAGGAACTTGTAATTAATTGTATGATTGAAAATAATACAATTGAAAAGTTTACTTAATGTGAACGATGAAAAGTTTGATAATCAAACACATTTTGCAAGCAGTTATCACCTTTCTCAGTTGTTCTTTTCTACATGTTCGCCTCACCTTTCCTGGGGCCCGTCATCAAGTATATTGGAAATTATGGTGGGAATGTGTTCAAGTGTTTTGGAACGAGTTCTTGATGACTCTGATCGTTAAATCTGTAATCAAAATGCTCGCTGATTTGCAAGATGTGAGCAATCTTGCGGTTGTCATTTTATGTTCCGTGGAAATTCAATGGATATTGGCTTGCTGGTCCTTTGAAACGGATCCAACAGGATTACTCAATGCAACTGTTACATGTTTCTTGACGTTATTTGTAACTTTGTGTCAAATACTATATCCAATACACCCCTATAACAAACAACAAAAAACTTCATGTGTTATTACCGCTTCTCGTCTTGGTTATGAGAGTGGTGAGTTACCGATTGAGACTTTGAGAACTCATTGTATTAGAGCTAAAAGCTAGACTTCGATCTTTGGGAGTGATGAGTTATTACCCCACCATGTTTCCAGTGCATTACAAAGATTTAGTTCTACTTCAACTTTCTCCAACATTTCAGTATTAATTTAACGAGAGACATCAATTTTAGGTTGGTTTTGGTTCTAGTTTTTTTCTTTTTTCTTTTTTCACTCATTTCCCCGGAGATTGTTGGAGTTTAGAGTTTAGAGTTTCAGATTGGAAAGAAGAAGTTTTTGGATCTGATTGGAAATAGTTTTGGTTCTATATTGTTTCTGTTTCACACAGATAGAACTACTTCTCAAATCTGTTTGGATAAAAAAGAAAAAAGAAAAGTTATAGCCAAAATAATACTTTTGCTTTCATTTGAAACCATCACTTAAATAATGGGAACTCAAGATATCAATGTTAAAAGTTACATAAGAAATAATAATACTGTGACTGAAACTTTGCACATATAAATCGAGCAAAGCAAATTACTCGGGAACTGAATGAGGTTTTGAAATGGACTTATCATTTATAGCTAAGCAACACCTATTTAGGTTTGAGAAAAGGCAAAAGCACCAAATAGGTTAAACATTAGACACTACAAAGAGGTAGTGAGAACATAACAAAACATAAGCATTAAATTTGAAGGTTAAATGCTCTGAGCCGCACACACAAATAAAGTTCTGAATAGGACAACATGAGCACAAACATAATTCAAAAGAGAAAACCATACTTCCATTTCACATACTATAATCCATATCCGTCCCCCTATTAAGTGACTTACTTTGTAACTAGTATTTGATACGTAAAAATTATATGAAAAATAACAGTTGGAGAAATTAACTGTAACCCATTATTTAACAGTTTGGAAGGAATTTATTACTGAATTCCTTAAGCAACATGCAATTACATATATACTCGTACGAAACTAAAGAAACATAATGCATTGTGACAAAAGTGATCGCAATTCAAATGCCTAGCTAGCTATTTTTTCAAGCAGTGAAAAGGTACTTGCCAACATGAATTCCCTTCAGTCTTAACCTACGTTTTCCGCAAAACCCCTTCACTTTCTCACAGCATTCGACAATCAAAGTTCAACAACAAAGAAATTGCACACATTTGCATTTTCTTGTTCATGATTGGACGCAAGAAACTGAATTTGGCTCACTGTTCTACCAACACTTTCTTTCAATTAGTTACGCAATGGTTACAACTTATAGTCATGAAACAAATATTATGGTTTCATTGCTCTTAGAAAATTTAAGGAAATGACTACTTGCAATATTTAATTTTAAAATTGAACATACTTTTGTTTCATCACATCAATTTCAGAAATGATTTTTAACCATATTTCATCATTCTTTATAATGCAAATGAATGCTTTAGCTTACTGCAACCTTAGGAAAATATCTAACAAAAGAAATTAGAAGTTGTAAAAAATCAGATCTATATAAATACATGCACTCACATACGAATGCCTTGGTTTATAAGATTTGATGCATTAAATCTGTTAAATATTAAACCACTGGTGTTCGATAGGAGTTACAATAAACTTAACCACATGAATCTTCTTGCTATCTCCTACGACAGTTTTTCCAAAATTTGTTTCATTTCCATTTTTCTTCCTTATCAGTTTTCTCCAACATTTCAATATCAATTCCTACCTGATTAAAATATTAATATAAAATTAAGCTCTATAAAGAAGTCCTATCGAACAGCCACTGGTTTTATTTTAGATTTTCTTGTGTCTTATTTTGAATTTGTCTACTACTTTCATTTGACTAGTAGCAAAACCTCTATAAAATTAGTTAATAAATAAAAGTTACATGTGCAGTAACAATAAAAAATAGATGAAATGCAACAGCTTTAATGGTAATTGCACACGAAATAGGCAAACCAGATTGATGGTCAAAATTTCCTGATCATAAGTACTTTATATATTGAAACCACTGTGTTGGCTTCTCCTTGTGTTTCGTTGTATCGTTTGGTGTTTAATCAATAAAATTTGGTACCGAGCAAAGAAGAAAAAGAAAAGTGATTGCACACAAAATTGTGACAATTAAAGTAACAAATTTCTTCATTTAAAGAGAGAGAACGAGAACGAGAACTTACTAAAAGTTTAAAATTGTATCAACGAACTTGTAACTAGAGGTGCCAACGGATCCCATCGGGTCCGGGTAGTGTGCTACCCGAAACCAGAACCGGTAATTTAAGCAGTTCCGGGTCCGGTTCCTAAATTGATGGACCCGGAATCGGACCCGATAAAAACACTAATTACCCGTCGGGTCCGGGTATTTATCGGGTCCTTAAAAATCATCCAAACTTTTTGATATTTTTCTTTTATATTTGACATATTAGCTTGAATCTAATAATTTTTCATATAAAACTACTATTATATTTATGCAATTTTTTTATTTTGGATTAAACATAATAATAGGAAGGATAAATGAAAAAAATTTGAATGAAATTATATTATTTTTTTCTATTTTATGTAAAATTACATAAATATTCGGGTACCCGATACCCGACGGGTAATACTCGTTAGGACCCGAAACTCATCGGTTCCTAACGGGTCTTACCCGCCGGGTAGTGATTTTGCTAACGGTTCCAATTTTAGGACCCGGAACCGGACCCGATACACCCGGGTCCGGTTCGGTTCCGGGTAATCGGTACCCTTTGGCAGCCCTAATTGTAGCATCATTCTAAAACAAATTGGATCTAATTTACAGAAAAGTATCGATTGTATTTTGCACTCAATACCATTACAGTGTTTATTTCTCCATGAACAAACCAGTGACATTAGGTTGTTGATAAACCTTAAATTGAGAAGGAAAAAAATATCATTTTTCTTATGTATTTTTTGATTTAATCAACTCATGTACCTCTTGATTCCCTCAGTTTCAATTTTCTCCAACATTCCAATTGTTTACATCTTTCGACATCACTTCTGGTTTAGTTTAAATTTTGGTTTTCTCTTGTTCTTTCGTGGCTTGGCATTACTTAGATAGAAAGAAAAAGTATTTACGGAGCATAATTTTACTGTTTCACAGATGAAAACACAGTCTTTTCAGTGACATCATTGTTCAGTGTAGATGAATTTTAATTTAAAACGGAGCTGAAAGTTTACAGAAGCCTTCACAAACTATATAAGATTATTTATCTTGTTTCAGAAATGGTAGAAATTGGGCTAACTAATGGACATACTAGAAAATCTACGTTTAGGCCAAACCAAACACACAAGACAAGACTTCAGGTAACCATATGAATTAGAAAACGTGTTTCATTTCTTCGTCACATCCTTTTTAGTTTTCACCAACATTTCAACTTTTAATATGTTCGATATCGACATACCAGATTGGTTTAGCTAGTTTTTTTTTTTTTTTTTGAGCAGCTTTTTCTATTTTATCTTCCACTCCTTCACTTAAATAGTAACAAAATCTCTATAAAAGTTGTTAACAAAGGTTGCAAATAAAACTTATATCTCGAGTAAAAATAAACAAGAATTAGGTGAATACAACAGCTCTGTAATTGTTACTGCACACGAAATAGCTCCACCATTGTGTTGGCTTCTCCTTGGTTTAAGTTGTATCCTTTGATATTTAATCAATAAAATTTGGTCGATTGAGCACCAGAAAAGTAAAAGTGTTTGCGCACAAAATGTGAGTAAAGCTAGTTAGTGCTGTGTTGAATTGGTTTTTCGTAAAATTGTTTAGCAACACCTTGATCTTAGTTTGTATTAAACACGATTATTGTGGGTATAAAATATCGTCACGCCATGTTTAAGAAAGTTAAGAGCACGACAAATAGAAAGTAGCACGATGACAAAACAGCTATATGGATTGACGATATTAGAAATACGATGTTTCCTTCTCCCACCGAACCTTTTCCTCCAAATGAGAAAGCGGATGGTACACAGGAATTTATTCCTCAAGTGTTTATTGTTTGCCAAAAATCCTACTTCTACAATTGGTTATTCAAATAAGTCGTGTTTTCGGTGGTTTTCCTATTTTGCAACTTATGTACCAATTCGATCGATCCAGAACGGATTGGCTAAACATTCTATTAGGGAGCCCAGTCTTGACTCTGATGTGTGGTATTTATTCTCGTTCGTATCTTGGAATTACATCTATTAGTGGTCAGAAAAGCTCACAAATTAAATTCAACGACTACACTTACTTCATTACCCCTAACCGTTTCCCGTACCTCTATTGAAACAAAATGGTTTCATGTTCCTTCATAGATTATTGGTTATTCCTTTCTCTTCGTCTTTCTTTTACCCATTTGGGTCTCAATTTGTTCAAAAGATTGAAGATCCTTTCTATAGAAGAGATTTCGTACCTTTTACTCCCGGAAACATGAAAACCTGTCAGCAAGAAGCATCGTCTCGTCCTACTCGTAATCGTATTTTACCTGCCGGTTTACAAGATTATGTTTTAACCAATGCTAATGATGATACCGATGAAGAATTGGTTAATTTTGTGCTTTTTGGAGACTGTGATCCGGTAGTTTTTGATGAAACTTCTGAAAATAAAGGGTGGGTACAAGCTATGGATAACGAGATTCAAGCAATCGAGAAGAACAACACATGGGAGATTACTACACTTCCACAAGGTAAGAAAGCAATAGGTGTAAAATAGGTGTACAAGACAAAGTATAGACCTGATGGAGAGGTGGATCGACTTAAGGCAAGATTGGTGGAAAAAGGTTACAAGCAAAAACCGGGTATTGGTTATTTTGAAGTGTTTGCGCATGTAAATAGACTTGACACTGTCACAATGATTATTGCACTAGCCGCACAACATAAATGGAAGATTTTTCAAATGGATGTGAAGTCTTCATTCTTGAATGGTATTCTTGAGGAAGAGGTTTATGTGGAGAAACCTCATGGTTATATAGTAAAAGGGCAAGAAAACCAATTATACAAGTTAAAAAAAGTCTTTATATGGATTAAAGCAAGCGCCTCGATCTTGGTATACACGGATTGGCAATTATTTTGTGAATAATGGTTTCAAAAAGTGTCCATATGAACACACTCTATACATGAAGGATGATTTTCTTGGCAATCATTATAGTATGTTTATATGTCGATGATCTTATCTTCACGGGTAGCAGCTCAACAATGATTAAAGAATTCAGGGAGGCTATGGTTAAAGAAATTGAGATGACTTACCTTGGACTAATGTCTTATTACCTTGGTCTTGAGGTACGACAAACAGATGATGGAATTTTTGTATCACAACAAAAGTATGCGAAGGATATTTTAACACATTTTAATATGAAAGGCCAATTCTTATTCCACTCCAGTAGAAGACAGGTTGAAGCTAGTAAAGGAATATGCAAGTGAGCTTGTTAATTCCAAATATTATAAAAGTTTGGTAGGTAGCCTTCGATACTTGACCTCTAGAAGGATTGACATTGTGTATGGTGTTGGAATAATCAGTCGTTTTATGGAATCTCAACGCCAATCACATTTACAGGAAGCAAAGCGTATTTTATGATACATTAGCGGTATGTCAGATTTGGGAATGATGTATAAATCTTCTCAAAATTTTGAGTTGGTTGGTTATACCGATAGTGATTGGGCAGGTGACATCGAACCAAGAAAAAATACTTCAGGTTACGCTTTTCATATGGGATCAGGTTTTTTCTCATGGTCATCTAAGAAGCAACAAGTGGTTGCTTTGTCGACTGCAGAAGCAGAATATATGGATGCTTATTTTTGTGCTACTCAAGCTGTATGGATAAGGAAGATGTTGAAATCACTTAATCGTGAACAAGAAGTTCCTACAAACGTTGTGTGATAACAAGTCCGCTATATCACTCACAAAAAATCCAGTTTTCCATGGAAGAAGTAAGCACATTGACATCAAATATCATTACATTCGTGAGCTAGTTAAAAATAAGGAGATAGTCATGGAAGTTTGTCAAAGCGGTAAACAGGTTGCTAATGTTTTCACAAATCCTATGAAGACTGAAACGTTTATAAAGGTGTGAGGCATGTTGGGAATGGTCACTTTACAGGGTCTTGGTTCGAAGGAGTCTGTTGGAAATCAAGTCTAACCAAGACTAACATAGATCATTTATGGAAGTCCAAGTTATTTTAAGTAATTAAGTTATATTAGGATATTAAGCTATTGTTGGAAGTCGGTGTTTTGATTCTAGAAGTCTGTTTTTCATTAGGAAGGTTCTGTCTTGATAGTAGTAGTATAAGTAGGGTTGTTAAGTTGTAAGTTCTGATTATCTTAATTCCTTTGCTTGATTGAATTCCTTAGTTTGTTTTACTTTCAGCACTTTGTCTCTTTTGATTTCAGTATATAAGATTCTACACCCTTGAACATACTTTGAATTATGTGACATCATTCAGAAATGTTTTTTTTACCATAATACTCATATTCTTTAGTTTCAAGAAAGTTTTTAACACAATAACATATATATCGTCAAAACCCTGAAATTTGTAGAATATAAAACTACACAAGTACATGTGCACATCGCTGCAGAAAGGTATGAAATTTAGAGGATAAAATATTAAACCAATCACGGTTTGAACAACTTCTAATAAATTTAACTACATGAATCTTCTTACCATCTCTCACCACTGTTTTTCTGAAATTTATTGCATTTCTTCACTCCTCTCTTAACAGTTTTCTCCGACATTTCAACTTTTATTATCGATTTAGTTTAACTAATTTTAGATTTACTTGTTTCGTTTTTCTCAATTTATCTTCCATATTCACTTAAATAGTAGAAAAACCACTATAACAGTTTTGAATAAGTAAAAATAATATGTCCAACAAGAATATATATAAATCCGATGAAATGCAATAGCTCATTTTTAGTATGATTGCATAGGTAAACACGATATATTTTTACATTCTGGTGGTATCAAAATCTATATATAAAACAATACATTAATAAATAAATGATTTAGTCACTAAAATTTGTAGGTTGGCCGAGAAATAAAAGCGGTTGCACATAAAATGTATGTAAAATAAACTAAATCAATGGTAAATTTCATGTGTGTTTTTGAAAAATAAACTACTAGTTTAATGTTACGTTTAGGTTAGTTCGAGATTATGCAACCTGTATAATTTTATTCCACACCTCATTGTGGAAATGATATTAAATGTTTTCATTTCCATTATATGTTCAAAAATAAATTGATACACTAAAAATATCACAAAATCGGTTGCATAACCCTCAATTTTTTTTTCTAGGTGTAAAAGACTAATAAAATAATATACTGTTTAAATACATAAGGTTCCTTTTTCACCTAATAAAGTTCTAACAATGGACTAAACTGTCCTTAAAATCTCATAGATTTTTTTATAACCATATTTTTCATGATTGTTAAGGGCTAATACCGGAATTACTGGGGGCTGATACTATTCAGCCGATCCAATGGTCAGGATTGCTTAAGACTTTTTTGTCCTATATGAAATGGTATCAGTCCCTAACAATTTGGTATCAGCGTATATCAATCCTTTTTTTTTTTTTTTTTTGCCTTGTTAGACTTCAAATCAGGCGGCGTCTGATATGAACCGTAAATCAGTAACAATTTTTAATGATATTGATCATTTTCCGTGTTTGTTGCATTTCTAATGCATTCGATCAATATTGATCATTTCATGGCCGATTCGAATTTCCAATGGTTTTATTTAATTCGATCAAATTGGATCAATATTGATCATCCTTTCATAAATCGGTTTCACCCTCAATTGCTTCAAATTAAACCAAAATTGATCATGTGTTGCACATTAGTGACAAAAATAAGCGTTGCTAAAAAAATTCCTTGCAAAATGAAAACTACTATTAATGGATGTTCTTCTTCATTTGACGATTCGGTCGTCCACCACACTGCTGAGCAGTAATCTAGTTTAGCAAATAAAAGTTGTATGTCCAGAAAATGTTGTTTTAGTTGGACCCGTAGGTGTTCAACATAGAATTTGTTTGATCGGCCATAATAAAGAAGTGATTGCACATAAAATTTGACAATAAAGGAACAAAATTCATTCACGAAAAATTATTTATGTTAGACATGTTTACCGGAGATGATAGAATCGTTTCCCCACATACTATGAAAATTTTCTATACTTAATTTTGAATTTATGTATTTCATTTTGTTTAAGATACTCATTTCCAATATATGATTAAAAAATTATTGATAGGGCAATGGTACTATCTCAAGTTGAGAAGCTTTTAAAGAGAGGCTTTTAAAAGAAAACAACCTAAAAGAAACTAAGCATATCAAGATTCAAGGGTGGTCGTTTATTCTTTGTTGCATGGATTATGGCCTATACACACTTATACTTCGCTACGGGATGCAACTGTATTGTTATCTTCGATAAAGTGAATTTATAAAATAAAAAATCAAAACAGATTTGTTGGTACATTTACTAAACTTGTATGCATAACACACAAGCAGACATGGATACTGGATATAAGTATCCATAGTGCCTATATGTTGATGACACTTTTGAAATCCTTCTTATAAGAGCAAAAAACTTCAGCTCCACTTTGGAAGATGTAAGTTGTTGCCCAACCATGTTTCTGCTGCGCCCGTTAAGTTTTTGTTCAGTTTCCTCTAACATTTCAGGACTGATTTTTTTGGACATCAATTTTTTTAGATGGTTTTCCCTTTTCTTTTCTTGTTTTCTCTCATCTCCGACCATCACTTATATGATGGGAACTTGAGTAGTCAGTTAAAAGTTACATGAAAAACAATAGTAGTGTGATTGGAAATTTGCGCAGATGAAATGGCAAATATATGTGGTTTTTAATTGGACTTATCGTTTGCTTCTTAGTTTGGTTTGGATGAGTTTATTTAAGTAACAATAGGTCAGAAATTGTGAGTACACATAATTAGTGTACCCTTACTTTGGAGTTCTTGTAAAATCAGTCTAGCAGCACCACTTTTTTTTGTATTGAAAGTTACAAATTTACTCACGAGAAATTAAGTTATGTCAATTGTCAAGTACCTACATGTTTACCGGAGATGCCTTCAGCCTTCACCTGTACGTGAATTAGTTGTCCCCTGTACAAGAATTAGCTACTGGATCGCGGCACCTTTTTCCTTGACCGTGAATTAATGAACAATTTCATGTGTATTTTGCCAAATAAATAACCAACTTTTATTTTGTTTGGGTTCCGTTGAGATTGTGCGACCTTCATTCCATACATCATTTCGAAATTATGCATTTTAGATGCTTAGAAATAAATTGATATGGTAATGATTTTCTTCTTCTAAGTCTTTAGTCTAAACATGTCGGGGCTGGAGATGGGGATACCGGCGAAAAAACGTCTGAATCTAGATAACAAATTTCTGAAATAAAAAATTGATTTATCCTGTTTGTTGTGAATGTTGCCGAAATTCTATTCCCTCCACCAGGAAGAACCTTGAATTTGAAAATTTGTTTGTTAAGGAACAACGTCTCCACCTCATTCTCAGGCTTAAGGGGAAAAAATCATCTTTCCTATGTATTTTGTAAGTTACTAAAAGTCCTAAGTTCTTGATTCCCAACATCTCAATTGTTTACATCTTTAAAGAGGTTGGTTCAATAACAATTGCACACTTGGAAACACAATATTAAAGTTATTAAAGAAACACAGTTCAGTAGGACGAAATTGTGGCCATTCAACTGCTTTGAATCATTGATTATTATTTTCTTTCAGAAAAAATTCTTTTGAAGCATTTCTTACAATTAGTTACCCAATGATAAATAAATAATTTAATTACTATGGCAGCTTTCTTCAAAAAATAAATAATTTCTTCAAAAAAATTACTATGGCAGCTCTTTTAAAATTAAAGAACAAGAGAGTTTAATTTTACTGTTAAAAGTATTTTGGATCGAAAACATCACTTTCATATATAATTTTTTTATCAATCATCGTCATTCTTTAGATGAGATGACAGTAAATTTACTGCAAACTGGAGCAAAAGAAACTAAGTAGTCCCAAAATTTTACATCCATAGATTCCATACTTGACTGTCTACTCAACAGTTTGAGTTTGAGGTGTAAAATATATAAAACCATTGAAGCAGCGAGAGTCAATAACTTCAAATAAATTTAACATCATGAATCTTCTTGTGATCGCCGATCACTGTTTTTTCAAAGTTTGCTCCCTTTCTCCATTCGTTCCTTTTTAATTTTCTCTAACATTTCAACTTTTACTATCAAACAAGTTTAGCTAGTTTTTGATTATTTTATTTTTTTCCTTCTTTTCCTAACTAGTCTACTATTTTCATTTGAGTAGCAGCAAGCAGCAAAACCTTAACAAAAACCTTACTTTATTACCAAATACAAATTACATGTACAAGAAAAATAACTAAAAATCTGATAGAAAGCAATAGCTTTATTATTGTGATTGCACGCGAAATAGCATGGCTACCAATGGGGTACCAGTTGACTGTGCAACGCAATTTTTTATTTATTTTTTTCTTATATGGTTCTTGATGCCCTTCCCGGAAAACTGGAACCCCATTAAGAGTGTTGCCAAATAAGTAATTTAGATTTGGTTGAAACCTGTCCTGGCTTGTCCTTGGTTTTAGTTGTAGGTACCTCTTGTTTACTGCAACGTTGGCGTAGAAACAGTGGAACATTTATTCGTCCAGTGCAGTGAGGTTTCAAAAATTTGGGAGTACTTCATGGACGCGATGAAAGTGAAATGGGTGATGCCTGGACTCTTTAGGTCCCTGATGCTTAGTTGGAGGTTGGTGGGAGCATCAGCTAGGGCAGTGACGATATGGAATCTACTGCCATTTGCTATTTGCTGGGAGGAATGGAATGAGCGCAACAGGACAGTTCACGGAGGAAGAGCGAAGTCGTTGTATGAAATTCAAATAGCCGTCAAGCAATGGATTTATTTATGGTGTTCTCACGATGAAACCTTCAAAAATTTATCTGCTAGCCAGATCATAGAGCAATGGAAGGATGTCTTAAATATGTAGTCACTTCTTTTCGTTTTCCTGGTTTGGTCTCACGACCATGTACATTCTGACCTCCTTTTCTCTTTTTAATATACACTTCTTTTCAAAAAAAAAAATTAATATAGCACACAAAATGAGAATAAATCAAGTCCTTGCACAACTGCATTGAACAAAATTCATTCACCACAAATTAAGGAATGTCAAGTACCTAGACATGTTTACAGGAGATACCTTCACCTGTATTTTTGTTGAAAATTCTCAATTTCGGCATATATAAAAAAATATATATAT